>PVJA010018114.1:0-40490 GCA_004027025.1 Myocastor coypus | reverse complement strand
TTTTTTTTTTTTTTTTTTTTTTGTATCTTCCAGGGTCAAATCCCCTCAGGATTAAATTTGAGACCATATACAGTACTTTGTAGAACTGTTGTTAGTGTTAGCCTTCGGGACGAGTCATGGCCAATGCTTGGCCATTTTGTCAAGCTTTTTTTGAAAAGAAAAATTTCACCCTTCATCTCTATGAAGCACATTGTACTTCAGCCATATCCTAATGGTTTGTTATTTCTAGAATTGCCATTCACTTTCAAAAGGCATTGCCTTTGCTCTGTGATGTTGACCTTTGTATGTATCAAAACCCGGCTCATGGCACCTCTCTGAATTCAGATAGGAACAAATACATTCTCATATTTGGTTATCACATTCTGTACCTCTGTTGAGGAGGAGCATATCTTTTTCTCACCCTTCAGCATAAAGTTCAGCAGGCAATACTCGTTTTCTGCAGAAGCATAATTTCCTTGAGAATAGGTCTATTTGTTGTTGATACTCATATCTTCTAGTAAGTGCCTTAAATACAGTGGTAGTAAATAAAATGGCATTTCTTGAGTGGCTTTTTCTTATATTACTGTAGTCTAGCATCTTGTGTGCTAGAAGTCACAGAATTACCTTTGAAAAGAAAATGTAAGCAAATGTGGTGGCACACACTTATCATCCCAGCACTTGAAAGGCTGAGGCAGGCATATTGCCAGGAGCTTAAGGTCAGCCTGCGTTACGTAGTGATTTCAAGGCTAGCCTAATGTACAAACAAAGCAAAAAGAAGGGGGAAAACTTAGTTGTGGTCCCAACTAGATTCTTTAGCTTTGGTAAGACCTCTGTACATATAGAGTACTTAAGTGTTTTAAGTTTTGAGAACCGTTTTTTAGCCTAACAGCTAACTTTATTTCATAGTTTTTTGAAAGCATATTTCTCTTGTTAATGACAGATTATTGTTTTTGACAGAGTAACATATTACAGGATTTTTTTTTTCTCATTACTCCATCAGGTGCTTGTTATTTAGGGAAGTAGCTATGGTTGTCAGTCATCTTAAGTATTTTCAGTCAGTGAAAAAATTATAGCAAGTATTAGTGTTTCTGCAGTGTTCTCTGAAACAAGTGCTATCGTGAGCAGAAGTGGTGGTAGGACAGATGGGTGTCCTGGCAAGGCTTGGCCTTTGTCAGCATGTGTAGCATGCACAAATTTCTCTCAAAATTGCTTCCAGTTTGACAAAATTCTAGTGTTCATATTTTCTGCTTCTTTCTATGTGGATGTTTTAGTGTCATAATATAGTTCATTGATTTTTAAGTTGTTTCATATTTTTCATACCTAGCAGAATGCTTTTGATAGAGGCAATAATACATGTTGATTAAATGATGACTCAAAGCTGTTCTTTATCAAACATGGCTAAAACAAATTTTTAATGCAAAAAAGAAATAAAAATGAGTATTGCATGGTAAAAAAGTAAAATGACTCAAATAAAAGGAAATGTCTAGTGGAGCTATGGATTAGGCTGATAATACTGTGAGCTTTCAGTTGTTTTCTATTTCTTTGGTTTTAGAAAATAAAGATTTTATGGGTTTCTGTTTACTTGATAAGTAGTGATTTATCCTTCCTCTATTTGGAAGAATTAAAGAAGGTGAAAGGTTCAAAACTGTATTAAAAATCAGTTTCATCCCTACTGAGACTGTATTTAGCAAATTTAATGAATCTCATTCATTTGTGTAGGGAATAAGTTACATACACTAGGCATAAGTAACACATAGGTATATTTTAGTCTAGATAGCTTCTGATCCAAGTAAAGAAAAACAAATGATAGCTAAGATTTCCACATAAAAATAAATGCTCCAATAATTCTTGGCAAAATTGGCAATGACGTTGATGACGTGAGCACCCAAAAAGCTACTGGAGATCCTTATCTACCTGCTACCATGGAAAACGCTCAGAATGTGATGCAGATATGTGTGCGCAGAATTTGAAGAAGCTATGAGTAGCAGAAATGGCCAAAAGAGCAGACCTGCTGTCTTAAGAGAATGCTAAACTGTTTTTTACCTGAGTTTCAATTTTGCCTCATTGCTTTATATTGCAATGGGTGATTGGGATTAGTAACTCTTAATTTGTCAGAATGTTAATGTTATTACAAATTAATCTTTTTTTTTTTTTTTTTTTGGCTGGATCAGGGTTCAAACTCACGACCTTGCACTTGCCAGGCAGGCACTTGTGATGTGGAGCTATCTCCCCAGCCCCAAATTAATCAGTTTAGACTGCTTAACTTCTATCAGAATTTTGGGGTGGGGAGAAAGAAGTCCAGTTGTTTTGGAGCATTGTATGCCCAGATGAGAATTCCCTCTAGTAAAGAGTTCAGTGCTTGGGGCACCAGGTGAGCAGAGCAATGCTTACAAACAGGAAAGGCACCTAAGGTAAGGGAGAAGAGAGAACAAAAGAGATACCTTCTAGCCAGAGCTGAAGTGAGAAGTAAACACTATTTTCCTTCTTGCTTCTAATTCTCAACAGCTGTCTTTGTGGTATTTTACTGTTAGAATTGGTTCTGTTTCTATAATTTTGTCTCATTTTACTCTTAGAAAGAATATGAGGGTAGCTGTTTCTGATCCAGATTGAAAGGTGAAGATGCTGAGACCTGGCAAGATTATTATTATTATTATTTTTTTTTTTTTTTGAACCAGAGTTTGAACTCAGGCCCTTGCGCTTGCCAGGCAAGCACTTATTCTACTGAGCTATCTCCCCAGGCCCCTGGCAAGATTAAATAGGTCTTTACTTTATGCTGTTTGTGGCGATGAGGAGAGGTTGATGCCCTTGACTCCAGAGCTTGTTTTAGCCATCATGCTCTACTGACCTCTTACTCCACACATCATGAACACTTCTCTTGCTTCAGTAACCTGCAGGTTCTTAGTATGGCAGACTAACATCCAAAAACAGGGTAATCCAGGAGCTAAGTTATATGTCATTATTTTTACCCTGTTATTATTGAGTGTTTTTAAGTATGAATTTTTTTCCTGTTTAATTACTTCAAAAAAAGTATTTTGTTTATGTTACAGGGTGGTTGAAAGAAAAGTTTGAGGACAGGATCAGAATGTAGTTTATTAACAACTTCTGTTGGCTCTATTTCCTGGATGTTAATTTGAGCACCAAACTTTTGCAGATCACATCATTTTGTAGCATTGGTGTCACACTGCTAACCTGTGACAAAGGTCTTTTTTTTTGGGGGGGGGGGTTATTTTTGTTCTAATAACAATTTAAGAAAATATTCAAGAGTTGTATGTTAAAATTCAACTATTTGCACACCTTAAATAACCAATAAAACATGGGTAGAAAAAAAATCACACTAACCTCTTCTATACTACTAAAAATCAGGTATATAATTTGCCATGAATGAGCACAACTATTTACTTCAGGTCAGAGCTATTTTCCTTTAGCCAAGACTTAAGTTTATATGATGTTCTCTCATTTTTAAGCTTGTTTCTTGGTATATAAGTAAGGACAATAATGATACAGTATTTATATTATAGGATTGTTTTGGGAATTAAAAAACCTACATTGGGGCTGAGGAGATAGCTCTGCGGCACAAGTGCCTGCCTGGCAAGTGCAAGGTTGTGAGTTTGAGCAGCAGCACCCCCCCCACCCCCCACCCCGTCTTGCAAAAAAACAAAAGCAAAAAACCTACTTAACATTGTATCTGGCACAGAGCACCCAGCCATGTTTGGGCATTTTTTTTTCTTTTTTTTTTTTTTTTTTAAATAAATTTAAGTTGAAATAACATTTCCCTTAAATTTAAGACTGCTATGTAATTTCAGAAATGGTTTTTACATCGCAGATGTAAGAATGCTAGTAGATATTATTTAAAAGGTTTGTGTTTTGTGAAGAGACTAAGTAATCAGTCCCCAGAAATACAGGAGGGGGCATACTAAATAAAATTTTGTTTTTAATAATTCTCTGTAGTCACTTTTGTCTGTTTATGATTCTTGCAGTGAAAGCTTATCTTGTATTCAGTACACTGATCTCTTGAATTGGCTCTGCTGAAGTTGCTTGGCTAGGATATATTTGGCGTAGGAAGAAGGCAAGCTTTAGTGTTGATTATAACTCTGTCTTGTCTCCATTGTGTTCCTTCTAAGCACAGACGCAGCTTGGCCCCCTGGCAGTGACATACAGTAAACATCAATAGCAACCTTTGTAAATGTTAAATAAAAGAGAAAATTGAAAAGCAGTGATTCATTAGGAAGGAATTTGGTCTGAGCAAATTAACTCCTATTCTTGTTAACCCAAGTTAAAGAATCAGGCTGTTTTTAAGTCTCTGGATGTGATTGAACACTCAGTGTACAGGCCCTCACTTCCCCTTGATAGATAATTTAGATCTGTAACATGTGCTTTTGGTTTGAATTCTTAAAAAAATTATACTCTGATATCTTACTAATTTGATCAAGCTTATATGTTGATGTTAACCTTTTTTATAGTACAGTTATCTAAAGCTTTGTGAACTTGCCTTGGAGAAAATTTTTATCACAGGGTTTCCAGCCCATTGGTAACATTCGTCTGTAGTTTTAGTTACTTCCCTCATCTTAACTGCCTGTTACAAAGTACTGATCATTCTGCCTGAGCATCCTTGCCACACAGATAGCCAAGCAACCAATATTCCCAGATCTCTGTGTTAGTTGTATTTTCCATCAATTTACATTTTTCTTCTCCTTTCACCAGTACAAAAGCATCCTGTATGTCTTTGTGCTTGTTAGCTTTCTAGCAACTAATTTTAATGCTTCTTTAATTAGCCAGAATTTGAATTTATATACCTATATATACACATCATATTTACCTGAAAATATTTTACTTTTTAGGGCACACATAAATCAGATTTCAAAACTATTATTTTTTCTTTTTAAAAGAAATACACTGTTACCTATCAACTGCTTTCTCAGATTAACCTTCGTTATGTACTATAATAGATATTTCGTGCATAGCTTTACAAATTTTTACTAGCACCTTTTATATGCTAAACATTACTATATATGCTATTAGTGACACTCAAGTATAACCATGAACTAGGCAGTAAAATTTAAGTTCCTTTTTCCTCTCTAGTAATTGCATTAAAAAAATCAGAAATAGATTTTCTTTTTTTGTTGTATTGTTTTTGTTTGTTTGTTTGTTTTATCCAACAATACTCATCCCAGATAAAAATTACATACTTTGGGTTTTAGAATATTGTAACCCATAAACAAATGACTAGTATGATCACATTGACATTTACTTAATGTTTATTTAATAAATATGCATCATGTTTCTCTCTTGGCAATTCTAATTAGGAATTAACCTCTTCTGCTTTGCATAGTCTCTGACATTTTTAAAAAATAATAAATGCTTACATTATTATATTAAACATTTTTTACTTCCATCCTGGTTTCCATTTGAGAACTTCAGCTAAATATAGCCCATTAAAATACTCCACCCTTAGTCTGTATCACTTTTTGCTGTGAATCCTATTCTTGATGGGTAAGCTTTATATAGTTAGCTACTTACTTGCCACTGTTTTTGTATAGTTTTCCTTAACTGCTCTTTATATTTTTCTTTGCCTAATTAATTCCATCAATTCATCAGTATTCATGGCATTTGTACCATTTGTTGGCCTATTTTCATAAGAAGCAGCTTGAACGTATGTTATCTTGTCATCTAGTTTTTCATTCTTTGGGTTTTCTTAGCTGGCTTAGGCTACCTTAAGGGCGGCAGTGGGGATCTAACCTCTGTCCCCTGTTTGTGACTGAGATTGCAAAACCAGTGATTAAACCATTGAGCTAACCTGAAAGCTCCCAATCTTACTATCTAGTGAGTTGTTTTGTTTTTACTTTACATTTAATATGAAGTCTTGCCTGATTTCTATCTTGGATTTAAGTACATATTTTTTCTGTGCACATGCATCCCTGTACTCCCTTGTTAAAGTTGTATTCCCTTATCTAAAACTTCATTTTTGGTGGTTTCAGTTACTCAAGGCCTATGGTACAAAAATATTAAATGGAAAATAATTCCTAAACTTTCAGCTGCAAGCCTTTCTCAGTAGTATGATGTAATCTCTCACTCATAAGTAAATCACCTTTTTTGTCCAGTGTTCCAAGCTGTATAAATTACCTATCAGTGTTACTCAGTGCAGTGGTGATTATGAGATCCACTGTTTTAGTATTGGTGTCATAGTGCTTGTGACCATTATATAGCTTAATGCTACACAGCACTGCTTACATCATCTGTCTGACTTCTCACAACATAGAGATCTGTTACCTCACATCACCAAAAGGGTAAGTGTAGTACAGTAAGATATAGAGAAAGAGATCATACTCATTGTTACAGCTTGTGTCTATTTGTCTTCCCAAACCCTCATGCAATCATGGGGTGGGGACTTCTAGAGTTTGAGACTTAACTCATGATCCACTAGGAATATGTGTCTTAGTACTGCTGGGATTTTGGTATAGCTTGAGGTGGATAGCCTGAGGCAGAGTACCTGAATGTAATATAAGGGAGACAAACTAGCTCTGTTGCTCTCTGTTGCCCTGGCTGGTCAGTTGCCTCTGTCACCATTTGTTGCTGTCCCACCACCATGAACTAGATGCTGTCTGCCCTGTTCCACTTAGCCTTGGAGCCAGCCGAATATGGACTGAAACCTCCAGTAACTGTGAGCTGAAGAAACCTGTCCTTTCATTTTGGGTGTCATGTATTTGTCCCAGCAACGAGAGAAAAGTAACTAAAGACGCTCATATATAGCATTACATATGTTGTCAAAACTTTTGTTAATAGTTGTTGTTAATTTCTTTCTTTGCCATTTATAAGGTAAATGTAATATCTATGTTTATATCTCTATCTGTCTATGTATAAATAGATGTCGTAGTGTAGACAACAGATGACAGAGAGCAAAGATAAACACCCACAAAAAAGGCAAAGTGGGTAGGAACAAGGAAGCTTTTATTGTGAGCTCAGATCAACTGATACCCTGACTTTGGGTCAGGACTCCCAAAGTTGTTGGTACCTCACTTCACTTACACTTTTAAGATTTCCATGGTAACCACTTTTATCTAACTTTCAAGAATTTTACAGTAAAGTCACACAATTGCCACAGAGTTTACATTTCCTAGACATTGTTGATCATCTTTCTATGGTAGGACATTTTAGTGTCAGGTTTACCCTATTCCCCAAGTTGTTTTATTTAATCCTGGTTTTCTCTAAGTAGGTTTATGTCTAGCTATGTAAGAGGGGGTAAGGGAGTGAGTTTATTTATAGTTTAAGTGAAATTAAGTGACCCTCCTTTAAAATGGAGAGTCTTTTGCCCTATCAATAGTATACATAGATTGAACATCTTGATCTGGAAATGTCAAATCTGAAATGCTGTAAAGTATTCCAAAATTCACAACTTTTTGTTAGCCAGCATGATAACACAAGTGCAAATTGCATATCTCACCTCATGTAATGAATGGGTCATAATCAAAACGCAAGCACACTAAAAATATTTCTTAAAATTCTTAAAATATAAATATAAAATATGTATGAAACAAATAAATTTCATGTTTTTTATGTAGTTAGTACCGGGTATAAAGGTCACACTACACCGATCTGAATTAGTGATCCTCCTATTTTCAGCCTCTTAAGTGCTGGGATTATAAGTGTGTGACACCACACCCAGTCTCAATCCTGTCTCAGGGCACCTTGGAGGCGGGACCAGCTTGGCACTCTAGGGCAGTTGAACCCAGGTCCCTGAACCCACCAGTGAGCCATTTATGACCCTAAATTTCATGTTTAGACTTGGATCCCATCCCCATAGCTTATCATGCACATGCATGTATTAAAAAATCTAGAAACTGTGAACTCTAAAATAACTTTTTGATCACACACATTTTAGAGACGGGATACTTAACCCGTAATGGCTTAGTACTATCTACAGATGTCCTCAAGAGATTGGTGGCTCTTGTGCACTGAAATTTGCTGTCTATGTACACTTTTTTTTGTGACTGGGCTTTGAACCCATGACCTTGAACTTGCCAGGCAGGCATTTATGCCACAAAGCTATCTTCCCAGCCCCTTGTCTGCGTACACTTGTTTCTCACGTACAGAAAATTCTCAATAATTGTCAAACTGTACATACTATGACCCTGGTCGCTAATGAAATCTCAGGGCTTAAAGTTCTGTATTATTTGGGTTTATGTTATTTGCTTGCATTTCTCTTGTTAGATCGCCAATTTCTTGAAGAGTGTAGTTTTGTCACATGTATCTTGCTGTCCCCTACATCGCTTAATTCCTGCACATAAGAGTGCAGTGTTAGACCCCTATCTTAAAATTGCTTTTGGTAGGTACTGAGTGTCAGGTGGTATCCAGAGAAGTCAGGTAACTTATGTATGTCAAAAACTAGATGACAGTGATCATCAGGCGAACTCAGAATGTTTGTTGTTTACTCTTCAAATGAGTTGCTACTGAAAGGTAAGCTGAAATAGTCTTTTGCATGACTGGTTTTGGAACCGGAAAAGGTGGCAGTCTTGAAGGCATGGTCTAGAGCTTACGTACAGTCTGGAGGCTGTGGTGACATCTGTCAGTGAGATCATATGACATGCAGAGCCTTGAAGTCCTCTACTAGGTGGGGACACAGATGTTAACTTCATGATGGATAGAGCCAGACTTTGTCAATTTATAGTTAAAAAATACATTCTTGGTCACTATGTTGGAAGATTCCATTTCCTCCTGCAACTAGCATTTACTAATTCACTTGAACTGTAGTATTTGCTGTGGCTTGTATGATGTAACCTCCAAAATATACTTCGAAACTTAATTCCCAGTGCAGTGGCCTCGTTGAGGTGTGGCCATGGGAAGGTAGTTATTGTACAACATTCTGTGCTCCTGAATGGGATTAGCAGCCTTATAAAAGGGCTGACACTGAAGGCAGTTCCATGTTGACCTTCTGCTTGTGTACCTGTGAGGAGTTTTTGCTCCTTTTGCTCTTGTACTCCTTCGGCCCTATGAGGGTACTTTCTTCCTCTCCAGTAGAGGGCCAAGTTGAGAGCACAAAGTAGCCCTCACTGGGCAGCGGTCCTTCAGACACTTGACTTGGCCTTACTGGTCCCTGGAACCTTGAGAAATAAATGATTGTATTATAATTTTATTTTTGTTAGTAAACATTTATGGTAATAAGATCACATTCCCTGTGGGAAGTTAATTTTGTACTTAAGCACAGTTCTTTTCCATGGTATTTTTATTACAGCAGAATAAATGACTGAAACAAACCTAAGTTGATTTGGTGTTGGGTATGGAAGCCAGTGCCTCCTGCCTGCTGAACAAGTGCTCTACCGCTGAGCTGTGGTCTTGGCCCAAGACAGTTCTTTTTTAAAGGAGTAGTAATGCTCGTAGGTGCAGCTCCATTGTTTCTCAAATGATTTGAAAGGATTTTTTGTAGAGAATTCTGTCTAGAGTTGTATGTAATCGATTACCTGTTTTACCATATTTCACTGTGATAAATAATAAACACAACATGTCCATTGATGCAATCACAATAAAATTTGTTTGTGTTATATATTTAGCAAACATTTGTTGTCTGCTGTGTTGTTTTGTGTGAGATGTTTTATATTTTATACTTTTTCCTTGTTGCCTTTTACCAGAAATAAAAAACATCTACCTTTTTGTTTTGTAGTCCTGCTCAAATGTCAATTTCTATAAATTCCCTATTTGATTTCCTTCATTTGTTTTTTATTTCCCATGGTACCTTTAAGGAAATGTGACATTTGTGAAATTTTAGCTTCAAGCCCCCTAAGCAGACCTAATAATTGCAGTTGACTCAGTCATTGTAAGAACCATACAGAGTAGATTTGTTATTTCACTGTTCTTACAGTAGTATTTTGTTATGAGTAAAACAAGACCTTGAGAAATCAACTGGTAAACTTTTCTCAAGAACTATTAAGTGTTAAATCAGGAACTGTATCTCAGATAGCTTTGAACACAGGATCTTCACTCTGAGCTACATCTCCATCCCCCTTGGCCCCCAATTTTGAGAAAAGTTGTTTCTGAGTTGTTTTGGCTGGGCTGGAATTTGTGATCTTCCTGTTTCAGCCTCCCAGAGAGCTAGGATTATAGGTGTATACCACCATGGTTGGCTCCAAACTCCACAGTGCTGTACTGGTACTATATTTTTTCAACATCAGGTAGAACCAGGAGACAAAGTGCATCTTATATCTTGCTTCAATTAATGCCTTTGGAAAATACGAATTTTAAAAATTGAATTTGAAATGGAATTTTTAGAAAAATGCATTCATAGTAGGCTTTTTACAAAATGTTCATAATCTAAGCTTTGTGAAAGTTAGACTCATAAATTCAAAGGTGTGTTCATTAAATATAGGAAAACAATGGACAGCCTGGCAAGTGCAAGGTCCTGAGTTTGATCCCTCGTTCCACAGTGAGAAAGAGGGGGGGGGATTTTGTGTGTGTGTGTGTGTGTGTGTTTTTGAGACAGGGTCTCGCTATGCAGTTCAGGCTGGCCTTGAGCTCACTTTTGTAGCCCAGGCTGGTCTTGAACTTGCACCGATCCTCCTGCCTCAGCCTCCAAGTGCTGGGATTACAGGTGTGCACCACCATGCCCAGCGAGAGGGAGGATTTTTAAGAATTTGTTTGTAATATTTTGAAAGAATTTCTAGGTGATAAAAAGCAATGCTTTTTATATTTTTGTGTAAAAATAAAGCAGAACAGGACCACAGAGATTGCTCAGTGGTCTAAGTGCCTGCCCAGACAAGCACAAAGACCTGGGTTTGATCCCTGGTACTGTATGTCATGCCGGCCCTGTGCCATACTAACAACCGAAAACTAGCTGTGGTGATGTATGCTTGTAATCCCAGCACTGGAGAGGCTAACACAGGAGGATCACTGTGAGTCTGAACTGTGTAGTAAGACCTTGTACAAATACATAAAATTAAAAAAGCAAAATTAAGCAGGACAGACTAAGAATTGCTTAATGAAGATCTCAAATTACTAGGAAGAGACTGACCTGAGTATTAAAATAGTGTCTGACATTTAGCCTGATGAATTTAAACTAAATTTTAAAACAGTGATGGATGTTAAAACCATAAAGGAAGTAATTCATAACGATGAAAGCTAAAGATCAATAAACTTGCTTTTGTATGTATTTTTTTTTCTTCACTCTGGGGTACCCCCTCTTCTCAGCAGTCTTAAAAACAGAGCAGAAGGCAGTAAGCGAGCAATGTAGCAATTGAGGGAGATCTTATGTCAAGATTTTAGAACGTCCTGGGTAGGGATGTACCAGAGTGTATTCCTGGGTGTAATCCCCAGTGCTACAAAGCAGAAATCAACCAAGCATCGTGCTTTTTGCTATGTGAAAAATTCTTTGATTTCCATGACTTTGGGAAATCTAAGATGCATGTTATAGTATTGTCTCTTAGTTCGTGGAAAAGGAAGGCTTGTGCTTATATTGATTGGAGAGTTTTTTTTTATGCTCAAGTCTTATACTCTGTAAATTAACTATTTTAAAGGTAAAATGCAATGTTGTTACTCTCCTATCACGTTGTGAAATTGTGTTTTACCTTTTTTCCATAAAATAAGTAAATATGAGCTGAATTCTTAAGTGAATGAGTGTGAGGCTTTTGCAATAGAAAGTTTATAGTTAGCATTCTTTTTTTGTAATGAGCTTTATTTTGACATTGAAACTGCTTCTAGAGTATTTTAAACTTTACTTGGGATACTGACACAAAGCCAAATAACTTCAATTCCTTTGCAGTTCCATTTTAACTTCTCATTTATTCTGATTAGGTAGGCAGCTATGACAGCTCTTTCAGTTTACAGGAAGCACAGCTGAAGAGCCTCCATTGCTGCAGGAGCAGCTGGTTTCATCTTGTCCTTTTGGAAATTCTCACACACTGGTATTATGGTTTTTGTGTTCGTGTTCCCATTTTGTTCCACCAAGATTTACTTCACGTTTTCTTTTTTCACTGAATTTATTGAAGCAAAAAATTTCAATTTCAAGAGAGTTTTCAGTAATACAGCTAAGGCCAAACAGTACTGAAAGTGGCCTGGACTGCTGAGGACCCTTGGAACAGCATTCTCAGGCATTGTGTACTGCACTGGCTTTCCTGGAATTGGGGGTGATCTGACAAGGCTTTTTCCTGGCCAGATGGGTGGGCCTTCTTCATGAAGTGGACTGTACTGCCCCAGGTGTTCTAGACTTCCAGGAAATACAAGCACAAAACTGAAGAAAACACAAGCAGCTATATCCCAGGAAGTCCTTTGTGTTGGCTTCCCACAGACCTAGCATATCATTTCTGTAGTAAGTCCACAAAGGTCATGGTGGGCATCTGCATGCTACTTATTTACTTTTAATGACTATTTTCTATGATAAGACTGCACAGAGTAACTGTAGTTTATCAGCCTCTGTCTGTCTTGGTCTGTCTGTCTTTCTGTCTCTCACGCATGCACACACATCAAGAATTGAACTCAGGGTGTTGCTCTTGGGAGGCAGGTGCTGTGCTTCAGAGCTATGTAATAGCTATTAGCAAATCCAATGCACTCTGCCTAAGCAAGCACTTTAGCCCAATGAGCTACCTGGCTGGCCCTCAGACTATATTTTACTTCAGTTTTTGTACATCTTTTAGTTTAGTTTGTTTGTTTGTTTGTTTTAATGGCCAGCTCAGCCTGTCCTAAGGATGGGGCTGGTGCAGCATGTGGTGCTGCGGATTGAACCGTGGTCCCTGTGGTTGCCTAAGCTTTTCTAAGCAGGCGTTTTAGACTGCTGAGCCATCTCATCAGCCTGTTTCTGTACATCTTTTCTAAAGCTTTGTCTTTTTATTGTAGCCATCTTAGTGGGTATTAAAACGTCATTGAAATTTTGATTTGTACCTCTCTAATGACTAATAATGAGTTCTAATGTTGAATAACATTTCACATGATTGTTGATGGTTCTGTATTCTTATTTAGAGAAATGTCTCACTGAGGTTAAGTGCTTTAATCTCTGAATTGGAAATAGTAATTCTTACCTTACTGTGTCCTCGAGGATAATGTAATGAAAGAGTTTATCTAATGTTCAGCCTAGGGCTTAACAATTGTGAAATGTTTGTTTGTTCTTCCCTGTTCCACAGATGAAGAAGTTAAGATTTAGAGAGGGGGGCCTAAATAACCAATTGTTATTCCCTGGACAATTTGTAAATGTGGATTCAAGTCCAAATCTTGCACATTTCTTCTGCATCGAGTACTATTCACCCCCAGCAATCCCTCCTTCCTGCTTATGTGGAAAACTTCCCTCTACTGTGAAAGGGCTGCAATGAGTAGGTAAATTTAGTTATATAGCATTCTGTAGACATTTCTTGGATCAACTGGAAGTTAGCTATAGCTAAGTAAATGTGACTGTCTTCTTACACTTGGACATTTCTGGGTTAACATCTCTAACAGTGAAAGGTTCAAGTTTGAGTGAATGTCTTGATGCATGACCACCAGATACTCTTCAGCTTGGACAGTTGAGGCACTCAACTTGTTTCCGGATGATGGCATTGCCTTAAAGCCAGTGTGTTCTTAAATGTGGTTCATAGTGAACAGGACAAGCCAAATAGCTCAGCAGATTAAAGCGCCTGCAAGCAGGTGCAGGGACCAGGGGTTTGATCCCTTGGCCTGCCATGCAAGCCCTGCCTCTGGGGGAGACTTAGCCGGCAGCTGAGACTGGATATGGTGGCACACACCTATAATTCCAGCTCTTGGGAAGCTATAAACAGGCGGATCACTATGAGTCTGATCTAGTAGTGAGACCCTGAACACCCTGTAGACCCTTCCCAAAAATACAAAACTTTTAAAAAACAAATAAAAACTAAAAAAAGAATAAAATGAATAGGACAGCTGATAGATTTTATTGACCATTTGGATTAGAGTAATCTGGTTTGGTTTGCTGGTTCTGAGTGAAGCAGCATCTGTAAATCTTGTGTAAATTAACTGCTTTTTTTTTTTTTTAAAGCTTTGCACAACTATACAGGAAGAAAAGTTCTAAACAATCAAATTGTGCAGTTTGGGTAGGAATCTACTAATTTAGGGTCCCTAGAAAGTATTTGTGAGGGAACCAGTTGATTTACCAACATTTGCATTTAATTGTTGGCCACATAAGAGAGCCAGCCATTTTCTTGTAAAGTACTACTTTTTAAACAACACAGTTGGGGGCCCAGCGGGATGGCTCAGTGGTCTAAACCCCCTGCTTGGGGAAGCTTGGGCAGCTTCAGGGACTGCGGTTCGATCCCTGGCACCACATGCTGTGCCAGTTGAGCTGGCCATAAAAATGCGTCAATAAACAAAGGTTCTGAAACGAATAAAAATAATAAATAAAATTAAAAAACATAAAAAATAAACAACACAGTTGGAAAAAGTATTAAGTGAGTGAGATTAGAGCATTAGGAGAGATTTCTGATCTTATGAGATCTAGTGTGTTTTATTGCTTTATTAAATGATAATGGAAAATGATAGTGCTTGCTGGGTTGGTCACATTGAGTACTTAATATGTGTCAGACAATTCTCACAACCCCTGACATGTAGGTATTTTGAGTTATTATTTGTATCTTGGAAATCAAAGTAACTAATTCAAAAGTCACAACATTAGTAAGTCATGCAATTAGTCGTTAAACCAAATTCTGCTAAACTGCAGAACCTCTTCTCTGTGTTTTTTATTTATTTTTTTCTTGTGTTTTTTATAGTAAGGCCTTCCAATATTATTTTGTCTTATTTTTTAATTTTATTTTATTGGGGGATGGCTGGCGGGATGGCTCAGTGGTCTAAAGCGCCTGCTTGGGAAAGCTTGGGCGTCTTCAGGGACCGCAGTTTGATCCCCAACATCACATGATGTGCCAGACCTGCCTTTGGGGTGGGCTGAGCCGGCCATAAAAATGAGTGAATAAACAAAGGTTCTGAAACAAGAAAAAAATAAATAAAATTAAAAAAAAAATTATTTTATTGAGTTTATTTTGTGGTACCAGGGTTTGAACTCAGGGTCTTGTGCTTGCTAGGCAGGTGCTACTGAGCTATCTTCCCCAGCCCCTTGAATATCATTTTATATTCATGTTTAAAAGAGAAAGTTCTGGTTTCTGCCTTGCTCTTTAGAGCATTATGAATAGGATTTTTTTTTTCTTAAACCAACATATTTCCTTTGACTTTGGGATTAAAATATAAATGCTTTTGCTTAGGGTCAAACTTAGAACCATGAAAGAAAATGTGTACTGGTAATTGTTCAGTATATCCTAGTGTTCTCAGCTTTGGTTGCTGCTTGGTACTCTGTTAATTTGAGGAGGCCAGTTACCACTTGTGTTTTATATTTCTTCATTTCTATCAAATGAATATGAGCTACAACGTTCTTAGCTGAAGTGAAGCCATTGAATGGAAAGCAAATGTTGTGTTAATTAGTTCAGCAATTTACTGTATCATATGGGTTAAGTGAGAAATACGATACCATTTTTTTAGATTATACCATAATTCTCTTTGGTAAGCAAACTCAAATTTGTATTTTCTCATATTTCTATATCCTCATGAAAGGAGCCACCTGTTAGCCACTTAAAATCACTGCCTATGCATCTGGGTGTGGTGACACAGGCCTATAATCCCAGCACTTGGGAGGCTGAGGCAGGAGGATCGGTGTGAGTTCAAGACCAACCTGGACTATAAAAGTGAGCTCGAGGCCAGCCTGAACTGCATGGCAAGACCCTGTCTCAAAAAGACCAAAAAAAAAAAAAAAAGTGCTGCCTATGCATCTGAGTGGTAGGTGTGTCTTGCTCCACCTCCCGTGCTGTAGGCAGAACTCCTAGTCTCTTATCATCCCTACCTGACACTCTGGAAACCACTAGACAGTCTTTGGGGTGAAACCATGTCATGCCATGAGGAAGATCATTAACTAGGAGAAACTTGCTGGCTTCCTCTAGTTTGCTTATGGTTTTCTTTTTGTTTTTCTAAATTCTTGGTGGTATGACTGCCATGTGCATCTAGTAGAAACTGCTCTGAATTTTGATCTTTTACTGCCTTAGTGGTATGTGGTAAGATTACACTCTGAAAGCCGAGCAGAGGCAGTGAGCTGCAGGTCCCAGTCAGCCCCTGGAAATGGTGAGGGCCACAGCCAACACCCTGAACTGCATTGCCATGGTACTTTTCTGTATGAGTGTACAATAAATAGCATGCTATTCTGCACTGAGTGTAAACTGGGTTTTGTGTCAGATAGTTTTGCCCAATGATGATCTCACAGAAGTGTTACGAGTGTGAGGTAGACTGCACCAAGCTCTGGCACTGACTAGAGAAGTTGTATCACTGCCTTTTCAGTGTAGGATGTTTATCAAAATGTGACACCAGGACTGGCCGGATAGCTTATTGGATTAAAGTGCCTTCTTAGACAGACACAGGGACCAGGTTCCATTCCCACATGCTGTGCTGGCCCCACCCCTGGGGCACACTGAGGCAGCTATTGAGACTCGGTGGGTGGTGGCATATGCCTGTAATCACAGTGCTTGGGAGGCTAAAAACAGGAGGACTACTATGAGTGAGATATGTGTAGTAAGACCGTGTAGATCCTGTACTAAATATATTTTAAAAATGTAATCCCGTCATAATTCAAGCAGCATTGAAATTAGTAAGAACCTGAAGTAAAAGGAGAATCTAAGTCCTCTAACATAATTTTTGTATCCTTTTCTAGACTTTAGATGTTTCTGTTTTGGAAGAACATAAGTGTGCTATAACCCACTGGTAGATTATCTTGCCAGATTCCTTTGTACAGTAATCATCAGAATAATATCTTCCTTTGACTGCTTGCTAAGTTTCTTTTCCAATGGAATTTCTGTTATAGTAAGTATATTGTCATTGAATATGTATAGTTTTTCTTTTGGAGTATAGAACATATAATCACCATTAGCTTCATGTAAACAAAATATGATATTCTTGATAAACGTAACACATGTCCAGAACCCAAATGTAACGGAGACATTGGTGGTATGGTGGTTAGCACAGCTGCTTTCCACAATCCAAACCTGAAATGTAGACTGATGAGATTCTACGATGTGTTTTTATAAAAGAGAAAATTGGGGACCAGAGAGATAGCTCAAGGGCATAAATGCCTGCCTGGCAAGTACCAAGATCCTGAGTTTGACCCCAAGTACCAAAAAAAGAGACAAAATGGGCAGTGTTGTAGCATCCAAAATTAATTACCCAAGCCAACTTTCAGGGTTATCAGAGGGTCAGTAAGACAAGTCTTGCACTGATTTTTCACATGAATTGCAGCTCTGGTAATTGATGTTCCTAATGGGATCTAAGGACCTATAAGGTCCCAAATTGCCCTCATAACTATCGAAGAAATCTGCTGTTTAAAAACAAATGTGAGGGGCCCGGTGGGATGGCTCAGTGGTCTAAAGCCCCTGCTTGGGAAAGCTTGGGCGGCTTCAGGGACCGCGGTTCAATTCCCGGCACCACATGCTGCACCAGCCCTGCCGTCGGGGCGGGCTGAGCGGGCCATAAAAATGAGTGAATAAACAAAAAGGTTCTGAAACAAGAAAAAAAAATAAAATTTTTTTAAAAATGTGGGGCTGGCCAAATAGCTTAGTGAATTAAAGCACCTGCAAACAAGTACAGTCGTCAGGGGTTCAATCCATGGGTCTGCTGTGCTGGCCCTGCCCCAGGGCGCACTGAGACAGTAATTGAATCTGGGGGTGGTGGTGCACACCTAGGATCCCAGCTCTAGGGAGGCTGTAAACAGGCAATCACTGAGTCCAACCTAGTAGTGAGACCCTGAACACCCTGTAGACCCTTCCCTAAAATACAATAAATAAATACAAACAAACAAATGTATAGTCAGTCTTGTTCCTGCTAGAATTTGATTTGACTGGTTTGCTTTTTTAAGATAAAGCATTTTATTATTTTTAAAATATATATATAGTATGGCATCTGTATATGTTGAATCAGCTATTTAAAATACTCATTTATCCTATATGTCCCCCCCTGTATCCTCAGAGTAAAAGGAGCCAGCTGGAGCTCTGAATGCCACCTGACAGAGCATGAAGCTCTCACCCAGTGGAGGTATAGCTGTGTTTCCTGAGAATTACTCCTTTCATCTTCTTATATAATTATACACTGTAGTACAGAGTGCCTTTTCAGGCACTAGGAAAATATGAGAAAAACAAAGCCAGTGTATATACATCTAAGGTTTCTTCATAGTTACCCACTTTTATTTGCTGTTCAGTTTTGGTTAGATTGTTTGAGAATGATACAGAGCCTTTTTATCCTTCATATGGCATCCCCAACTACCCTTTTTATTTCCATCCTCTTTTGTCCTTTCTATCTTCAAGCACACCATTATTTAACAGTTGCTTTGTGTAAGATAGGAACCTAGCATGCTTACGTTGACACAGCATAATGAATCTTGTTGTTGTTGATATCAGACTGACCAAAAAGCCATCTTCAAAATGGGAAGAAGTCTCTAGCTTCAGGTCGTTTTGGCCCTCTGTGTCTCGCCTAGCTTGCCATGTGAAGTCAGTTGCTTTACCTAAACTGCACTGTATTAATATGCACAACATGACCATTTTCTGTGGAAGGTTATTAGAATGCTAGTTTGTATCCTCTAGTGAATGAAATGATGTGTGATTATGAAGTCATCAGGCATGGACCAGTAAGACTCCAGAGAGCCTGCCCCCTCTGAAGTCCTCGGGGTGCCATTGATTGGTGGCCATGTGTTTGTGCCCGATAGAGTGTGAAATGGTGTGTTGCTACACGGCTGTGTTGCACCTGCGCCCCACAGAGGTGATTGATTGGTGTGGTCATGTGGAATGTTCCCATCTGGTCTGCAGTAATGCGGTTTTCTTTCTTTCTTTCTTTCTTTCTTTCTTTCTTTCTTTCTTTCTTTCTTTCTTTCTTTCTTTCTTTCTTTCTTTCTTTGAATAGCAAGTGCTGGCTGGATAGTGCAGCAGACTGTTTCAGAGGCTAAATAATCCTTTTCCTCTAAATACAGATTGAAATTTGTGTTGTTTGTTTGTGCTCATCTTGTTTTTGTGAAGGCAGTCATTCTTTATTAGACTTCTACCCCTTCTCCAGGATATTATATGCCTTTTCAATTTGTTTTCGTCACCACGTTTTCATACTAGATTAAAATCAGATATTTCTGACTTCTGCAAGTTTAATGCAACGTTTGTTCATTTCTTGCTGTTTGTTAATTCTAATATCACTTGAGATAGTTTGCAGTATTTTAAAAGATGGTGTCTGAGATTATAATTGGATTATCAAAGTACTGGTCTATTTTTAAGTACCCATTTAACCTCACAAAAATAGTGGTTTATTTATTGAAAACTACTGATGTTGCAGTTTAAATGTCAAGAAATTATTTATTAGGTTCTTTTTAAAAAAGATTCTATAGTTATACTGGGCGGTCTTGTTTGATATTTCTTAATCTTAGTCCTTTTTCATAATTGATCTATTCATTCCACCTAATGACTAATTACATATCAGAGCACATCATCAACTGCATTCATCATAGTAGAATGTAATAATCAATGACATTTCAACAAAGAAAAAATAAATATGCAAATAAGGCCTCATTAACATTTGCATGAGTTGTTTGAATAATCACGTTGCTGACAAGACTGTAATTAACAGAAATTGATGCTGAGTTCACTATTTGATAGTGTGTTTTCTCAGCATTTTATTGTTGTCACTGCGGGGGCTAAAATGAAGTTCTGCTCTACTTGTATCTTGACTGGAGTTTGATGTGCTAGGCTGTGCCAGGTCCCAAGGCTTCGGGGAGCCTTTGATTTGTCTGACCTACACATAAGCACATTAAAATATTTTATTTAATGTGCTCTGTATTTTATAAAGAACAGTTAGTTTTTAGAAATTTAGAGATTATTGTAGAAACGAATGTGAAAATTTAAATGTCATTATTTTGCTAAAACCACTTTACCTAACATAGATACTATAAAGACTTCAAGGCTTCAGTTTGGTCATAACGTGGAAAATTACGTCATTGGCACTGCCCCCCCCTTCTAATTCTGGCCCAGTGGATCACTGTGAAGAGGTTGGTGTTTACTGTAATTGCATGAAACTCACCTGCTGAAGGGAAAAACCCTAATTATAAAATGTACAATTGCATTTTTTAAAGAATAACTGTTCTCCCACAGCCCTCCTCCTTTTCCTGTACCATTTCCTGTTTTTGTCATGGATATTAACTGAAATGCACTAAACACAATAAAGCTGTTTATGTCAGTTTTTTGGATGACTGAAAGTGCTGATTATAACAAGTTTAAGGAATTTCCTTTGTTGAATGTGTACCCGTGCCATATGGCTCCACATGGAACATTAACTTGACAGGGATAATGGATTGTGGTGTATGGAGATGATTTTGCCTGCAGCTTTGCTATAACTCATTCTGGTTGGGGATCACAGGTTTATAGTATGGGATGCAGCAAACATCCAGATGGATTTACTTTACATAAAAGAGTTGCATTTCTTTTTATTTCCTCCATGTAATTGGAAAAAGAACATTTTTTTAAAGACACAAAATGTAAAAAAAAAAAAAATAAACAAACGAAGATTGTTCAAAAGAATAAAAAAAAACTTGGATCTTGTGCAGTCTTTTGGTAAAAAGCTGTGAAAGAGACTGTGCAGTATTTAATTCATTACTTTAAAGTCCAGTTCATATAAACTTAGTTTCTGTTATCTTTAAAATACCATGTAAAATGAATTTTCTTATCTCACAAGATTTGTCTATATCAGCCTTCTTATATCCAAATATTTTAGATTTGTAGACATATAAAATCAAGCAGTTGGGGCTGGGGAGATAGCTCCGAGGCACAAGTGCCTGCTGGGCAAGTGCAAGGTCGTGAGTTCGAACCCTGGTCCCACAAAAAAAAAATCAAGCAGTATTTCTGAAATTATTGTAGTAAATATTTAAATAGTAGCCCTTCCTGAAGTTAATTACATTTATAGTATTTAAGATAAAAATTTACACTTAAATCTACTTTTTAATCACAATATATTGCAAATAATGCAAGATAAGTTTTGTTATGTTGCTAAACAGTAGTAAATAAAGTGGTTAACTCCTAGTTCCTTTTTTAAAATGTATTTTCATGAGAATTGCTCTGATTTTTCTGTTAAGAATAAAAAAAAGTCACCTTGACAACATGATCAGTGTAACAAAGGTTAGGTGTCTATACAATGTTAGTAAAAGGTGACATTTAATTTAGTTCAGTTAGAGGAGAAAAATGTAGAAAATTTTCTTCATGAAATAGCCTTGAACTCAACAATTTGGCTTACCTTCATTTGTTAAAAACATAGTTAGCTTTTATATTCTACTTTGTAATTAAGGTCAAATATCCAACTGATGTGATCAGTTAAATTTTGTGGAATTCTGTATTGTTGCTTGAATAAAATTATTATTGTATTGACTTGTAGTTTCTTTGATGCATTTGGGCAATTTGCTTTTCCCATTGTTGGCTTCAGTTTCTTCTTGTGTGGCCTACAGTCCTGGCATCCTTGGAAGCTTACTTTAAATACCTGACACTACATAGAAGACAGGCCAAGCTTTTTATCATTTTCTGTACTAGAAAACACTGGGAATAAGAAAACTGGGTTGTGTGACAGTGTAGAACACAACATTTTTCCCTTCTTGGGCAATATTTTTATGCCTTTTATGAAGTCGCAAAAACAGTTCATCTTATGATTAGTCAACTTTTAATAGATATAAGTAGGTGTTTCTGTACAGTTATGTTCCTAGTGTATTAGTATCTCACCATAGAAAAGAACTCGCCCTTTATGAAGCAGTGAAATTTTCAGAAACATCAAAATTAGATTAAGGGCTCCCTCCCCATTAATCCATAGTATTTTCTGAGGCGCTTTTTCCAGTGACTGTTACATGCTCCTGTAAACAGTATCAGCACTAGCTTGGACTTTTCTGTCTGCTTTCTGGCAGCCAGTCCTCAGCCTCTTCCCTCGTTGATGGCATTCCATGGGAGAGAACAAAGACCGGGAGGGAGACAGGCGACGCCGACGACACTATCCAGGCTTTCTTATTTTCCTTTTACATGCTGCTATCGCTAGGTGGCTAGATAATAAGATTGGAATTTGATGCTTAGGTTTAAAATGACAATGTAGTGTTTTCTAAAGCTATTTCATAGTTTCTCCTTAACATTGTCTCTGTACAGTTGAAACTGGCTCACAGTGTTTACAAACGACTAGGAGTCTTTGCCTAAGCTTAGAGCTATTGTAAAGACATTTGTCTCATATTCTTTGTTAACCAGTCCTAGCTGACAAAAGTCTGTGAAGAGCACTGTGTTAGGACTGGGTGAGTTTGTTGGCTTTGGTACAAATTTAGGTAGCTATTGATGCTGCTCTAGTGTAGTGGGTTAACTAATGGTCACCTTGTGATGGTAAGCAGAACTGAATCAGCCTGGTGCTGAGTGTGGAAGGCCCACCTGAGGGGTTTTGCCAACAGCATTAAAAGAGAACTGAAAGGGAAGATTCTGTGCTTGGATTGTTCTGGAGAAGTGTGTCACACTGGTGCTCTTAATATGAACTCAGTTCTTATCATCAAAGGAGCTTGGGTCTTCACTGTTGCAGAGGACAGCTGTGCTTCTCTTCAGGGAAGCTCTGATAACTTACCCTGAGCGTCACTCCCTGGCTCCAGCACAGACCCCTCAGCCTGCTGGCGTAGCTCCTTTATCCCACAGGCCCACACATTCATTCCAGCTTCCACCACAGACCTTTGGGCCTTCCCAGTGCAGATCCTTGATACAGACTTGTGTGAGACAAGGTCTTGGACTCTGGGCCTCCAGCTCCACTCATAAAGGATGTTGCTGTGACTCGTGCAGACATTGCTGTGTGATCCAGGCCCTCAGCTGATTTTTTTTTCTTTTTTTAGAAAATGTGTCTGGTACAGGGTCTCACTATGCAGCTCAGACTGTGGTGGCTGGCTCAGAGTGCCCGTGAGCAGGGCTCGCGAGTCCTGTGATGCTGGGGATCCTCAGCTGGACTGTTTGGGTCTCTAGGGTGTGGACAGATCTCCTCTACTCATCTACATTTGAGTTTTTGGGTGATTATTATAAAACAATTCTATAAATTCTGTGTCCTATATTAAACACGTTCCCTTAGAAGCCCTGACTACAACATCTAGACAAGTGACTCACAGATAACCAAATCTGTTTTGATGTGCCTATATCAAAACTGTGAAATCTGAGTAAGGAAGTCATTAAAGTCTCAAGATTAGAAGAAGCCTAACCATATTTATTGAGGAACAGATAAAAATTGGATAAGCAAGTATTTTGGTTATATGTAAACAAATTACAATCCATCACATAGTTTCTGTTTCTTGTGTGTGCTGCCAGCTAATGCCTCAGAGTGTGCTAAGAACTCTGCTATAGTTCTTGAAATTTTAAATTTAAACTGTTATAAATAATATTGCTGAAATTTGACAAGGTTTAGGGTTGTAAATATTTTGATCATTTTCAAAATTATAGTCGTATTATCCTTTCCCATTTGCTTTTTAACACATGTTTATAGTTCATAATGATTGCATTCATTGTGGGGAACTGGTACATGTGCAAAATACATCTTGGCTTTGGAAAATTTTTTGGCCTCTTTTAAGTTGACCCCCCTTTTTACCAAGGTCAGATGCATTTTCTTTCAAGTCCTTATAAATTAATTATCATGTTAACAGCCAGACTATCAGGCCAGAAACACATTAAAACACATATTAAGTCAACATAATTTATTAATTTAAAATTAAAACAGTTATATTAAATTATTGATTAAGAAACAGTTTTCAACAACTGTCTATGCTGTATTACATTAACATCTTTTTCCTTACTGTCTTTTTATTTTGTACATTATATATTTAGTTTCTCCTATAAGAGAAAAGATGTGATATCTAAGCTTGTGTATCTGCTGTACTTTCTTTAACATTATTATGGTCCCAAGGTATATTCATTTTCCTACAAATAACTCAAGTTTATTCTTCTTTATGGCAAAACAATATTTTATTCTATATAAATACCACAATTTCTTTATTGTCTCATCTACTGATGAGACATAGACTGATCCCAAGTTCTAGGTGTTATTAACTGTGCTGCTATAAACATGGTTATTCACACATCACTGTACTATGCTATCTTTAATTCTGGGAAGATAGCTAGAATAGTTGGGTCAAATGGAATTTCTTTATTTTAGGTTCTTAAGGAATTTCTGTACTTATTTTAATGCTGGATGTACCAGTTTACACTCCCAACAAAAACAGGAAAGGGCTCCTTTCCTCCACCACATCTCACAGCATTTGTTACTGGCTGGTTTCTTTATAAAAACCTTTCTTTGTGGCTTCAGGTAGAATCTGTTATTTTAATTCTCCCTTCTCCAGTGACCAATGATGTGGAAAACTTTTTCATGTATTTATTGACTATTGTACTTAATCTGAGAAGTGTGTGTTCATTTTAGATTCCTCCTTTGAGTTTAGGTCTTCACATTTGGAGGAGGTCTGATATTTTCTGAATTCTTCATATGGACTAGATACTAGTCCTTTGTCTAAGGAGTAATTGGCAAAGTTTTGCTTTGTTCTTCCCATTCTGAGTTATCCCTTTGATGGTAGTTTCCTTCTCTGGGCAGAAGGATGTTAACTTCACTGGTCCCCTGTTGCTGATTGTTGGTATTATTTCCTTTGTACCTCAGGTTTGGTCGTAAAGTTTTTGTCTAGACCTGTGGTTTCATGAGTTTTTATGTGTTTTGTCTTCCAACAGATTAAATGTCTCTATTTTAATATTTAGGTTTTTGATCCATTTTTATTTTAATGTAGTATATTTTGAGTTGCTGGTCTAGGTTCAGTCTTTAGCAGGCAGCTAGTCAGCTTTTCCAGCAGTATTTGTTAAGGAGGCTTTCCTCCAGCAAAAGTATTTGGCCCCTTTTCAAAGATAAGTTAGCTGAGTGTGTGTGTGTATCTGGAGTTGTTTCTGCAGCCTCTGTTCTGTTCATCTACAAGCTTGATTTTCTGTTTGCTTTTTGAGTTATTTTTAATTTTCTTTTTATTATTTTCAATTTTGCGTATACCATGCTATTTTTTATCCCTGTCATTTTGTAGCATATCTCGAAGTCTGGGATTGTAATTTCCCCCTTCTGGCCCTGGCAATTCTAGATCTCATCTGGTTTCATACTGCCTTGGTTATTTTTCTCTCATTGCTGAAATAAAATATTCAACACCCAAAATTAGAGGGAAAAGGTTTATTTAACTCACATTTTGTGGAGATTTCAAACCATACTTGGCTGGCTTCAAAACAGAGTGGCATAGGGCAGAGGGCAGTAGTTCTTGGTAGCAGAAGACAGCATCAAGAGCGAGCCTCTTTCCCTCCCTTGTATTGCACGCAGGCTGCCCACCTCAAGGAGAGTATAGCATTCACACCCATAACCTCAGCATTGGACCATGAGTTAGTCACAAACTCTAGAAGCCTGCCTGAGCCTGACTGTGGGAGGTTTTGGGAGGGACCCATACTGCCTATCCAAGAGCAGTTGCATCTTTTCATTTTCCGTTTTTTGTTTTTTGTTTTTTTTCTGGGGGGGGGTTCAAACTCATGGCCTTGCACTTGCCAGGCAGACACTTGTACCACAGAGCTATCTCCCCAGCCCCTCTGATATCTTCTTAGATCTATTTGTTCAGAGTACTATAGTTTCATCATAGAGCTTTTCATGTCCTTAGTTGGGTTAATTCCTAAATATTTCTTTTTTCATTTCGATCCTCTTGTGGAAAGCTTTATTTCCCTAGTTTCTCTCTCTGAGAGATTTTTATTATTATACAGGAACATTATTTGTGTGTGTGTGTGTGTCAACTACTGAATTTGATTATTAGTTCCACAAGGCTTTTGGTAGAGCTTTTGGGTCTGCTATGTATTATTTTCATGTCATCTGAAAAAAGGTAACTTTATTTTCCTATGCCATATCCCTTTTACTTTTTCTCTTGTCTAATTGCTGTTATGTTTTTGTTTGTTTTTGTACATGGAATCAAACTTGGAATCTTGTGTTTGATAGGCAGGTGCTGTGCTGCTGAGCTATATCGTAGGGCTTTATGATGAATGTTTTAAAACTATTGAACAAGACTAGTGGTAGTGGACATCTTATCTTATTCTAATTTTAGACTAAAAGCTTTCAGCTTCTCTTTACTTAATATGATCTTAGAGACTGTTTTACTTTGGGTGGCTTTGATTAGATTGAGATAAAGAACTTCTATACCTATTTGATTCACAAAACATTGCTGCAGAGAATGGGATCAGTGCACGAAGTTTTCCTGACTGAGTGGTTACGTGCTTATGGAACTTGTTTTGGGTTAGTGAGCTTGAAAAGGTTTTGGAGATGCTGACCAAAGAAATAAGTTTTTAAGATTGATGAGTGGTTCTGATTAGAACTCAAAAAATAACTGGGCGTGGTGGCGCACGCCTGTAATCCCAGCACTCAGGAGGCTGAGGCAGGAGGATCGGTGTGAGTTCGAGACCAGCCTGGGCTACAAAAGTGAGCTCAAGGCCAGCCTGAACTGCATAGCGAGACCCTGTCTCAAAAAGACCAAAAAAAAAAAAAAAAAAAAAACTCGAAAAATAAATGCACTTACAGGAAGGAGCACAGCAAAGCTAGGACATGGTGGTCTGAGGGGAGTTGGAACTCCACAATGAAAGGTACCAGAGGCCGTGCATAGCATATTCTAGAAGAAACTCACCTTGCCAGTGTCTCCAGACTTCATCAGAGCCTGAGACTAAGGGTGTTGGACTGTCCAGAGTGTCCCAGAGGACATTCAGAGGCAGCCCAGCTTTCTATAAATATGTATGAAGAACTCAAAAGTCATCCATCATGTGGATAATAGCATAATTTTCTTGCCAATTAACCGTAAGGTGGCTTACAAAGAAATTCATATTCAGTATTTTTCATGTGGGAAATTCTGTGTGACTTCCTAATGTCCTCAGAATGAATTTCTAATAATTAAGAAACTGCTTGGTCAAAAATTATAGGGCAAAGCACAAGGTACCAAGTTTGATCTCTCATACTAAAAAGAAAGGAAAGGAAAAAGTTAAAAGTTATGCGGTATATTTTAAAGCTCTGTTTTTGTTGATGTCTGATACACCCAAAGTTGTTCGTTAATCTTCTCCCAATACTTAGGCTTCGGGAGAACAAAGTGCATAATATGCAGTGCGTTCTAAGTTGACATGCACTGGACAATGTTGTTTTCAACTAGATCCTAGCTTCCCATTTTTATTTTATACTTTTGTTTTTGGGGGGACCTGGATTCGAACTCACAACCTTGCACTTGCCAGGCAAGCACTTGTGCCACAGAGCCTATCTCCCCAGGCCCATCATTTTTATTTTAGGCAAATGTATTAACTCCACATTTTTCACTTTGCCTCCTCTCTCATAGGGTGGGTAATGGGGATTGAACCCAGGGCCTTTACACTGAAGTAGAGCCCCACTCCCCTTTTTTATTTTTCATTTTTAAAACATTAATCCTGTTTCTAAATTCTTGGTGCTACAGTGCACTAGTGCCTGTATATAGTATATCACCATTATTTTTTTCCATTTTCCTCTACCCTCTATTTACTGTATTATTTTCCTTCTATTCTTTATTTTTTACATCCTTATTCCCTTATTTGACCTACTCCTATTCCTCTTCCCACTTAAGTTTCTTCCTACTTCTCAATACCCATGCTCCATTTTCATCCTTATTTATTCTTTGAGTTTTTCACACAAGAGAAACAATACAATATATAAACGTGTTCAGTTTATTTCATTTAAATTTATGTTCCCAGTTACATCCATTTAACTGAAAATATCTTGTTTATCCTTCGTTATGGCACAGTAGTATTCCATTGTATGTAAAGCCACATTTCCTTTATCCATTCACTGGCTGATGGGCATAGCATCTCTTCCAGAGATTTAGCAATTATAAAGTAAACATGGAATTGCATGACCCCTTTGTGGACGACACATTGGCTGAATGTTTACATTTGTTTCTGCATCCTCTAATCTGTTCCATTGAACCGTAGGTCAGTGATTTTGTCAGAACTTTGCCATATGCTTTCAACTCAGGGCTTGTGATGGCCCTGCCTTGCCTTTGTTGCGCAGAGTTGCTTTGCTATTCTACGTCACTTCTGGTTGTCACTGAATTTTGGGATTGTTTTTTCTAACTCGGTGAGGTATTAGTAAATTTATTGGAATTGCATTAAATCTCTCACAATTTTGGGTATATGACCATTTTTACTATATTGGTTCTTCCTACCCAAGAGCAAGGGTTGTCTGTGTATTTTCTATCCTTTCAATCTCCTTTTTTAGTGCACTGAAATTGTCACTTCATATTTGATCACCTACTGAGACGGCAGTTGAGACCGGGCATGGTGGTGTCTGCCTGTAATCCACCTGAAAACAGGAGAATCCCTACAAGTCAAGTCTGTGTAGTGAGACTCTGTAGACCCTGTACTCAATACATTAAGTAAATTAATTAAAGAGCCTCTTTAATAAATGTTGTAAAAACTGACTTTTCGCATGCTGAAGACTAAAACTAGACCCATGGCTCACCATGCACTAAGCTAAAATGAGATCAAAGATCTAAATATTAAAACAGAAACATCAAATCTTCTAGAAAATAGACTAGGTAGGTAGAACTCTTGAAGCCATAGTTATAAGCAGAGACTTTTGTGAACAAAGCCCCAGTTACATGGGAAATACTAATAAAACTTCATTTCATTTTATTAAGTTTTTGCACAGCAAAAGAACCTACTAAAAGAATAAGAACCCACAGAGTGGGAAAAAAACTTTTGTCAGCTGTTCCTCAGGCAAAGAAATACTATCTAGAATCTATAAAGAACTGAAAAAAATATCAGATGCTCTCAGCTTAAAGACCTAGTCAAAAAATGGGGATCTGAAATGAATGCACCCTTCTCAGATGAAGAAGTACAAACAGCAAATAAGTGTGTAAAAAATGTTTAATATCATTGGTCATTCAAGAGATGCAAAGAATTGTTGTTATTAAGAAACCAACCGATAACAAATGCTGGCAGGGCTGTGGGGATAAGGGAAGCCTTCTCCACTGTTGGTGGGAGTGTAAATGGGTGCAACTATTATGAAAATCAGTGTAGAGATTCCTCAAAAGGCTAGCACTGTAGGGCCCTTTGACCCAGCTAATCTCTTTCTGATTAAATCTTCCCAAAACAATTGAAAGCATCATACCACAGCAATATATGTATACACATTTTTTTTTTTTTTTTTTTTTTTTTGTCTTTTTGAGACAGGGTCTCGCTATGCAGTTGAGGCTGGTCCTGCGCTCACTTTTGTAGCCCAGGCTGGTCTCGAACTCGCACCAATCCTCCTGCCTCAGCCTCCCAAGTGCTGGGATTACAGGCGTGAGCCACCACGCCCGGCTTGTATACACATTTCTAACAGCATAATCTGTAATAGCTAAATTTTGGCCCAGCAAGATAGCTCAGCAGGCTAAGTGCCTGCTTAGGCAAGTACCCAGATCCCTGGCACCATGTGCCACCTGGCCCAGCCCCCAGGTATGCTGAGCCAACCACCAAGACCAGGTGTAGCGGCGCATGCCTGTAACCCCAGTACTGGGGAGGCTGAAAACAGGTTCACTACAAGTCTGAGCTGCATAGTGAGACTCTGTACCAAATGCCATAAATAAATAAATGCATACATACATACATCTAAATCTTAGAAATAGCCCAAATGTTCATCAGTCAATGAATGGAGAAATACGTGGTAATCTAGCCAATGGAGTATTATTCAGCTATAAAGAAGGATAAACTTGAAACATTTCTAGGTAAATCAGTGCATCTCTACCATGATGTGATACTCTACCACATGTGTAAATGATACTCTACCACATGTGTAAATATCACATTGTGATGTGAAACCAAAATGTATAGTACATATTGTAAAGTAGGAAGAAAATGCTCACTTGGGAAGTGAAACTTGAAAGGAGGAAGGGGGATGGAAGTAGGAAAAATTAAGAAAGGATCAAATGGGAGAAAAATTTTTGAAAATAGAAAGTTTGGGGGCCCGGCGGGATGGCTCAGTGGTCTAAAGCGCCTGCTTGGGAAAGCTTGGGCGGCTTCAGGAACCGTGGTTCAATATCCGGCACCACAAGCTGCTCCAGCCCCACCCTCGGGGTGGGCTGAGCCGGCCATAAAAATGAGTGAATAAACAAACAAAGGTTGTGAAACAGGAAAATAAATAGATAGATAGATAGATAGATAGATAGATAGATAGATAGATAGATAGATAAATAAATAAAATAAAAAATTCTTAAAAAAAGAAAAAGTTGGGAAAAAGAAAAAGGTGAGAAAAAGGTACGTCATCATATCTGTAACTTATTCTCAGAAATAATAAGGAAAAAAAAATTTAATGTATTTGTAGCTTTTCTGTAAGATTAGAATTTTTGGTTTCAGAATTAAAACAATACAGCAACAAAAGTTATTGTTTGAAACCTGAATGTGGAGACAAGATTATCAGGATTTAAAAACTGGATTTTGGTGCTGCAGAGGCATCTCTGTAGCACAAGTGCCTGCCTGACAAGTGCAAGGTTGTGAGTTCAAACCCCGGGCCCACAAATAAATAAATAAATAAAATTAGATTTTGTTTATATATTTAGAGGGAAAAAATTTTTTCCTTTTTTTGCCACCTCGGGTCCTGTGGTGGGGCCTTGAAAGTCAAGAAGGCAAGAGCCGGGCCTGCAAGGGGAGCATGTGGCCCACTTGTGCAGCGCACACACCTCAGGGTGCCTGGAGGTGCTGCTCACAGGACAGCTGGAGCTTGCAGTCTCTTGACCTGATTGTTGGAGAAGGCACTGAAAGAAAAGCAGATGACCTTTTGAAAAGATGAATTGGCCCCGAGAAGAATGCACGGGAGTGTGATTATCTATGATAGTGTCAGCTATGGCATTGATAGCTGCTTCCTAGAAGGGATGTTTGTAGTTGTTCGTAGGGCTCGTATGGCTGTTGTGTTTGAGACGCTGCTTGTAAGTAGATGAAGTATAGCAAAAATCCAGATACTTAGCACAAAATATTTTTTAAAGTAGTGTGGCATATTTTGGGGTAGTACAACTGAATCCCCCCCGTCCTTTTTTTTTTTTTTTTTGTCCTTTTGAAACTGGGTCTCGCTATGCAGCAGTTCAGGCTGGCCTTGACCTCACTTTTGTAGCCCAGGCTGGTCTCAACTCACATTGATCCTCCTGCCTCAGCCTCCCAAGTGCTGGGATTACAGGCATGTGCCACCACGCCTGGCTCCTGAATCCCCTTTTCATTAGTTGAGAAACTCACCAGTTTATTCACCATGGGATGTAATGATCCAAGTACCTTTGGAAAATGAGTTTATCATCAGTGTATACATAGATGAGAAAAAAGAGAAACTAGTACAGTTAGTTAGTAGTAAATTGCTAAGTATTCATTCACAGGAACCTGAGCTGAGATGGTGGCAGAAAGGAAGCAGGGATGGGGAACATTTGTTAATTCTGTCGTGTGCGCGTGTGTGTGTGTGTGCGTGTGTGTGTGTGTGTGTGTGTGTGTGTGTGTGTGTGTGTGTTTAAGACAGGGTCTACTATGTAGTCCAGGATGGCTTCAGACTCTCAGGGATCCTCATGCCTCAGCCTCCTGAGTGCTGGGATTACAGATGTGTGCCCCACTCTTTACTTTTATTAGTTCCTAAAATGAAAGTGTGACAGAAAGAGAACACATGATGCTTCGTATAATAAACTATTTGTGGAACAGAGTAGTTGATATTCCCAAAATACTGAAATAAGTTGATGACATACTGCATTTTTGTGCTTTTGGTGCTGGGAATTGAACCTAAGGACCTGTGCGTGCCAGCTATGTACTCAGCCCCTGAGATCCACCTCCAGCTCATACACCCTTAATATGTTCACTTTGTAAATAGAGTAACATTAGTAATTGTATAATTATAGAAAGCACTTACATTCATATTCTTTTAACAATACTTGTATTCATATTGTATTAAATATTCTGTGTGCCTGAATTCTAAAGATCTTGACCCAGACTATATTATGCACATTTAAAAATATCTTTCTCGGGGCCTGGCAGGATGGCTCACTGGTCTAAAGTGCCTGCTTGGGAAAGCTTGGGCGGCTTCGGGGACCGCGGTTCGATCCCCGGCACCACATGCTACGCCAGCCCTGCCCTCGGGGCGGGCTGAGCTGGCCATAAAAATGAGTGAATAAACAAATAAAGGTTCTTAAACAAGAAAAAAATAAATAAATTAAAAAAATATCTTTCTCTATAGTAAATATCCATGTTTATTATATAAATCAAAATATGAATAAACCTAAAGAAAATAAGAGTAACTCTGATGTCACTAAAGGTACTTGGCATTTAAAGTTCAGAGATTGGGGCTGGGGAGATAGCTCAATAGAGTAAGTGTTTGCCTGGCAAATGCAAGAAGTGATTTCAATCCCCAGTCTTGCAAATAAATAAATAAATAAAATAAAATAAAAAAATAAAGTCCAGAGATTGAATAACTTAATCCAGCATTCTGGTGCAAGGTAGTGGAGCTAGAACTGGAACCTGTATCTGTTTGATTGTAAATTAATCACTTTCTCCATTTTAAAATGTAATTTTATCCATTTGCCTGGTCTCTCTTTTCCTCTCCCCTGTCCATTTTTGTGGTTCTAAGAATCAAACTCAGAGCCTTAATACTGAGCTAATATACCCCAGTACATTTTTATATTTTGTTTTGAAACAAGATCTTGCTAAGTTGCTTAGCTGGGCCATAATTCTATTGTATGTCAGCCTTCTGTGGTATGGGGATTCCCAGGTAACCTATTTAATTTTTTAACCTAAGTAGCACTAGTTACCTACTTTTCAACACCTTCCTTCTTGGCTAGAAAGTTATGATACTTTACTGACATATGAACTATTAGAAAGGCTAGTTTCCTAATCACTGGGAACTTGTATATCTTTTCTTGTAGATTACAGTGTTAGAAATAATTGAATATTCAGATTAGCCTACCAGAAAGTGACCCATAGTGTAACTGAACTTAAATCCAGAAAGAGGATTTTTGTAGTTCAGGACAAAAAACAAAAGGGGCAACTAAGCAGAAATAAATCTTTTTTTCTAATAAACCATACCATCAAGAGTACTTGTTGGCTGGGTATAATTTGTCTTCGGAGTCCACCTATTTTATGTGTCCAAGCCCCTCCCTCCTTCCAGAGTCTGTGTCTCAAGTTTGCAGCTGCCCAGCTGGCTCATGTTGCTGTGGTGTTCAGCTCTAAGGGCCTTTCTTGCTCCATTTGTTTCCTAGATCTCAGGTGATGTCAAAACTGCCGTTTCACTCACGAGTGCAGAGTGCCTGCTTGGTGGGGTCAGGGCCTGGACTGAGCAGGCTGCTTGGCCTTCACTGCTTCTGTGAGCTGGGTGACTCAGTTGACTTCAATGACTTGTAGTTTCCTCATTTATAAAGTGAGAGTAACAGAGCTTACTGATCAGGACTCAGGTGTCAGATGGCATAACATACTAAATGTCCTTGGTAATATGTAAAGGGGAGTACAAAATTGGTAATACTGATAGTAATGGATTTATAATTTATTTGCATTTTGAACAGTTGCTTTCTTGATTATCCACATTGATGTGTGATTGGCAACATTCCAGCTGTCTCAAGGCTTTCAGCGTAGAGTGGAAGTGAGAATCACTAAGATAGCAGGCCGACAGAGCATTGGGTGCCTTCCCAAAGCTGTTTCTCATTTTTGTCCTCCCTTCAAATCCACCTGATCCAAAGGGTCAGTCTCTCACTGTACTCTGTTCCTGCTGTGTGGTAATGGAGAGTGGTGCACGTGGCATTGAGAGAAGTGCTTCTCCTTTTCGTGCTCAGAAGAGCAATCTGGAGATCTTGCCAAGAAATGCAGGTTCTAATTCAAATTATTTGTATTACACTTTGGGTTGGAATGTAAATTATGTTTTTCTTGTAATTTTCATTTCTAAATCTATTTCTAACTTTAAAAATTAGTCATGTTATCACAGATACTTTTAATGATTTTATGTTTCTTTCTTTCATTGCTACAGACTTGTGCATGTGAGTAAAGCCGGTAAATGATTCTGAGGTAATCCTGTGGAAATGTAAAGTGGTCGCTGAAGTGAGACAAGGCCAAGGGAAGTGCAGGTGGTAGTCGCACAGTTTTCTTCTCTCTCAGAAAACATGGTCATCACCTCTTACCACTTAGTTTGAATATAAATAAAATTCACACTGAGTATGCAAAATCATGGAATTTTACTGAGCATTTATATGTTTATATGATATTTATATACTAATAATTTAGGGCTTTTAGGAGTTCTGCTAGTTAGAAAATTCTTTTCTAGGATATAAAATTATTTAAATACACCATAAAACTAAGGAAATAAGTACTGGTGTTAGTCAAGGTAGAAATACAAAGACACAAGGGGGCACTGTCTTGCCGTAATCCAGTGGAATTTTATTGGATTTTGTTTACTGTGAATGTCATCCTTTCCCAAAATTCTGTCTTCCTTGTAATCATAAAAGCTTCAATATTATATGCTCTATAGTTATAATGAAATCATACAACTTTTCAGAGTTCAAAAACCAAATGTGCTCTTAGCAAAATGCAGGAACTTTTCATTGTAATGGAGTGAGTTTGAAGAAGAGTGATTTGAAGACTGGAGATGGTTAACACACTTAATTGTTAGTGCTTAGGCTTGTGTACAGGGGAAACCACTGTAAAAACAATTCAGTTCCTTTGGAGGAATATAGTGCCTCTGTTCTGTAGAGAAGAGTTAGGATAAAGATTGAACTGTTACAGGCTGCAGCTGCATTAGCCATCAAATACCAAGTTGGTCCTGATGAATGTTTTGTTTTTATTGTCATGGAAACTTGGAGCTGGAGAAAGGATATTCTATTCATCTGGGAAAATAGCAGTTCCTTGCATAAAACATAAGGACCTTCCAGAGCAGGTCCTAAAATAGATACTGGCTGAATATAATCCAAAAAGTTTAGGAAGTAAAAGTGGAATAAATGCACTCATTTCTGGATTACTTCTAAGGTATTTTCAATGCTAACAAAATACCTATGTTCAGTTATTAGCATTATTACTTTGTGCTAGAAAGTTGAATTCCAGTGAGCCGTGGTATTTAAAAATGTATTATAGCCCTTTAAGACCCGTCTTTATATTTCCTCCTTGATCTGTTGAATATTCTAATCATATGTCCTTATTAAAGAATTTTTCATAATCCCCAAATAGTTTTAGAATTCATGAAATGTATCTACTGTATTTTCATTCCAATATTTTTCTAAGATTTTACATTTTAAAACTAGCTATCTAAAATGAAGAAAATCATACTGAAACACTGAGATCACTGTGTGACCTGGAAATAAAAAGTAAAGCACACATGCAGCCCCAAAACATGTACTAAATTCTAGGGCATTAAAGTTGTTAATGGAAAGAAAGTTACAGGAATAATTTCCCTGTAGTGAAAACTAATTTTAGTTTCAGGTGTAGCAATCTAGTATAGTAAACCACAGATATGGAAGTGATGGTAACAAAGTGACAGTACAGATTGATGCAGAATTCCTAAACTATATCTTAAAAGGAATAATAATGAGTAATGGTAGTTATACTGGTTTAAATTATCACATTTTCTCTCTGCAAGAGAGACAGGGTCAGTTTCTTGTATGTCGTAAAGATGATAGAGGAGGAGGTGGGATCGCATTGTCCTGGGGAAGTGGCATTTGGACAGAGAGTCCAAAAGAATATGGTTAAGTAATAGCAATTTACACAAATATTTTAATGTTCTATAGCAGTGGTAGTGAATCTATGGCACATGGGCTGCAGTAAGCTGTTGGTAACGTTGAAAGCTCTGAAAGTTTCACCATCACTGTTCTGTAGTATGTATATCATAAGTTTACATATATGTCATTATCTGTGCCTTACCACATATAAGAGGACCAGAAATTTTCAACGCCTAAGCAGCAAATCATGTGGTAATGAATTTAAGACAACTAGCCAGCATGCCAAAAGAAGATTGAAAAGAGCAGGACCTGAACATTCCCTAGCTGGAATGATGAGAAAGAACTGGAAAACGGCCAGCTTTTTAACCTTTTAGAAATAACTATGTGCGTAGTTAGTGCAGAAGATCATATTCATAGAGCAACGTGTTCCAAACTTAAGTATGTCAGCAAACTTGGTGGAATTCAAAGTATTTAAAAAAAAACCTAATGTCGAAAATAAGTGAATTTCTTCACAATATCATAAAAGCAGAAATAGTATAACAAAGTTGTTAGATTTTTTTTGTTGTTGTTGTTTTTTTTTTTTTTTTTTTGTCTTTTTGAGACAGGGTCTCGCTATGCAGTTCAGGCTGGCCGTGAGCTCACTTTTGTAGCCCAGGCTGGTGTCAAACTCGCACAAATCCTCCTGCCTCAGCCTCCACAGTGCTGGGATTACAGGCGTGAGCCACCACGCCCGGCTAAAATTGTTAGATTTAAGAATTCTTCAAATAGTGTCTATTATGGTAAGTCTTAATTAGGAGGTTTTAAATATTGGATGTTCCACATGTAAACATAATAACAAATTTGAGTTTTAAATTAGCATCTATTTTTTTTTACATTGCTCTGAGCAGTTTTTTGGTCAGAAAGTTTATTTACAGGAAACAAGTTTAGCCATGTTCTAAATTCCTGATATGTAAAAGTGGATTTTTTAAAGAAAAGACTAGGAGAAAGCCCCATCACCGTTAGCATTGTATGTGGAAGGATTTCCAAGAAGTATACAGTGCTCAGGAAGTTGAATAGTAGTGTGCTAACCAAAAATTATTTTTGAGGCAGTGGACAAGAGGACAAGTACATAAGAGACCTGGGTTGTCTCTGTCCACTTCCTAGAAGATTCCAGGAATCAGTTGAAAGAATGAAAATATTCTGTCAAAACCTGGCACTCTTCCTGGTTTCAGGAGACAAAGATCAGAATTGAGAGAAACCAGGATAGCTAGCCTTGGCTAGGTAAAAAACAGGAAACAGAAAGGGAGAGACAGCAAGAGAGAGCTCAAGACCTGTGCGAGGCTTGTCTGTGCACATATGAGAAGAAAAAGCCAGGAGGAATTATGAAAAATGAACAGGCTGGACAATTACTGAAATTCAAAGTGGGGAACAGTTCTTCAAACAACATGGAAAAGGCCTCATGATAAAGTAACTGATATGTAGGGATATTGTTGCTGAGACTAAATTAGCCCTGAGCTGACCGTCTAAGCCTTTAGGCCTAGAAAAAGATGGAACTATTTTAGTAAGTCAATAGCTTGCCAGAGCAAACTCTAAAAATTTTAAAGGAATGCAGCAAAATCAAACATAGAAAACTGTGAACTTTGTAATATTTCACACTGACTTAAAAATTTCTGTACACAAAAAGGAGCCAGAAAAAACATGCGGTATAAGTTGGAGAAAGATTAATCATCAGAAACAGTAGATCAGCAAATTACAGAGGTATAGGATCAGGAAAGGACTTGAAAATGGCTGTTACAGCTGGGCTAAACAGCCTAGGAATGTAGAAGTAAACATGACTATATGGGCAGAAAAGAAAGTGGAATCAGGAAAAACCAGATGGAATTTCTAAGGGTGAAAAATAGTTAAAAACAAAAACAGGGCTGGGGAGATAGCTCAGTGGTCTAAGCACCTGCCTGGCAAGCACAGGGACCTAGGTTCAGCCCTTGGTGCCACATGCTATGCTGGCCCCACAGCCTGGTCCTGAACTGGCCACCAAAACTGGAAATGGTGGCATACACCTGTAATCTCAGCACTGGGAAGGCTGTCACAGGGTCACCGTCTCAATTGTGTAACAACACCCTGTACCAAATAAATAAATGAATTTTTTTTTTTTTAATTTTAAAATAAAACTACAGTGGATGCTGTACTGTGGTGGTGGCGCTGCTTTTCCCTGTGCTGTAACCCAGCTGCCTGGACAGTCGCGGCCCCCAGTGAGACCCCAGGTCACCCTCGCGTCCTAGGCAGTGGCAGAGGGCTGGTCATTTGCTGCTGTGCACAACGGAAGCAAAACAAGATGTCAGCAAAGTCTTCAGGGCGAGGTTTTCAAAACAAAAATAGAGTTGCAATCATAGCAGAGCTCGACAAAGTAAAAAGCAAATGACTTCTACAGAACAGTCGGGGGCAGATCCTCCAGGAGCCTGCGTCGTGCTCTCCAGCCCGCTCTGAACAGGGGCTTCGGGGTCAGGCTGGGGAGCAGCAGCACGCTACCGCCTGCCAGAAGGCAGCTTCCCAGCGTGCTCGGCACATTCACGGTGCTTCCTGGCTCAAGACTGTGCTTGGAAATCTTACGCTTCCTGCTTTACTGCGCCTTGACCCAGAATGAAGACAGTATCTGTGATGAAAGTGACTGCAGTTCCAAAGGCCAAAGCTACTCCCATGCCCTGCTGTGCAAACTGGCTTTCCAATTCTGAGGAACTTACATAGGTTTTGCTTCCTTAAGTAAGGAGTGTGGAAGTGAAAGCCAAGAGAAGAGGAGCCAGGGTGACGGACGCTTGGAAGCTGCCACTTGAGGAACTGATTATGCTGCCTGCGCTGCATAGCACTATCCTTTCTCAAAAAGATCAAACACAGATAAATGGGGGAGGGGAATAAGAGAAATATTTGAGATAATTCCCAAGAACTTCCCAAAACCCAACAACATCCACACTCTTTCAGATTATAAAAAAGCACTTACATGCACTAAATATATCCAAACTGCTGAAAACCAAAGATAAAGAGAACATTTTAAAGGTAGCCACAGGCAGCAAAGCCCATCATGCGTAGAACAGTAAAGATGTACAGTGGACTTCCCATTAAAACTTTGCAAGCAAGCAGATGTAGAGATACCTCTAACACATTAAAATTAAAACATATAAGAAAAGCCCCTGAACACTATCAATTAGAATTATATATGCATTAAAACAGCTCTTTAAAAAAAATGGACAAATGCTGGAGGATGTGTCTCAGTGATAGAGCCCTGCTCCAGCATGTGTGAGACCCTGGGTTCATCCCCAGCACCACACTAAAAGCTGAGCAAAAGCCATTTGTGCTGTGGTAACACAAGAAGTTTCAGGCAAAGGGTGTATGACTCCTGTCAGAAACTTGGATATACACCAGTACTCAGCAAGCTGTTTTGCTGTGAAGAGCCAGTATGGCATAGAATAAGCTTTGTAGGTCATTCTTTGCCACAGCCATGCTGCCCTGTAAGATACAGGGACAGCCTATATGAGAATAATGGGTACATGACAATAGTCATGTTCAGTGAAACTTTATTTACAGAGCAAGAAGCAAACCAACTTCAAGGTATGAGTCACAGTGTGCCAACCCCTTAGTGCCACAAGGAAATGAGAAAGTCAAAGACTTGTATACTCTTTTTTTAAAATCACACTATAAAGGAACTAAATGTCTAAAGAAAAAACAATATCATTGTATTGTGGACTTTATAAAATGTATGACAGTAGTCATCAGAAGATAGGATTTTAGAAGGCAGACTGTGTTAAAGATTAATATTGTAGGCTGAGGGTATCCACTGAAAAACAAATTAATTCACGTACCAGTAATGGATATTAAATGGAATATTCAATCTAAGAGCAAGCTGAAAAAGAAGAAATGAAGAACAGATGAGACAAATAGAAAATAAAATGACAAACTTAAATCCATCTATATCAATAATACTACAGTAAATTATGAAAATGAATTAGGCACAGGCAGAAACGACAGGAAAGGGGAAGAAAGAAAGAAAACAGTGTTCAACTGCTTTCATTTGGTTTTATTGTGGTTTGTGTGCACATTTTTAAGAATAGATTCTTCCCTTGCTATTGTGGTGGCACAAGCCTATAATCCTAGCACTTGGCAGGCAGAGCTTAAAGGACAGCCTGGGCCCTGTGAGACATGGGGAAGGGAGGGCAGGAGGGAGGAGTTCTTTCCTAGGTGAAAGCATTTAAGTAGTAGTATCATATCTATAGCACACTGCACATGCTGCTCATCCTTTCTGAGTAAAGATGGCTTCTCCTTAGGTAGCACTCAGTCTACCATGAGCCAGGAACTTGAAGCTAGAAGGCCTAAAGTGTTTCCTCTACTTTTCTTAAACATTGGGAGAAGAGGAATAAGCAAGTTTATGTTCAAGTTTGACTCTTCTGTTTCCTTTATATTACATTTCAGAATCTATAATTACTTTAGCTGGGCAGGATGGCACAGGACTATGATCCCAGCTACTTGGCAGGCGGAGGCAAGAGTGGGCAAATTAACAAAACCCTACCTCAGACTTTAAAAAATAAGTAAATGAGAATGTCCGGGTATGTAGTATAGCCCAGTTGTAGAACACTTGCTGAGCATGTGCAAGGTAGCTTTGATGTTGTCACTGCTCTGTCTACTCTACATATAGATTATTTGTATCCCCGTTTCATAGAGGAGGCAACAGAGGGACAGAGTTTAAAGAATACTGATTGTAAGCAACAGAGTGAAACTTTAAACCCAGGTAGTCCATATTGAGTCTGTTCATGAGGACTATATATCTTTCTTTTTTTTT
>PVJA010018113.1:0-40487 GCA_004027025.1 Myocastor coypus | reverse complement strand
TTTTTTTTTTTTTTTTTTTTTTTTTTTTTTTTTTTTTTTTTTTTTTTTTTTGTCTTTTTGAGACAGGGTCTCGCTATGCAGTTCAGGCTGGCCTTGAGCTCACTTTTGTAGCCCAGGCTGGTCTCGAACTCGCACCGATCCTCCTGCCTCAGCCTCCCGAGTGCTGGGATTACAGGCGTGCGCCACCACGCCCGGCGCATATTTCTTCTTATTGAACTAACAGAAAGTAGTTGTATGTATAGTCCAACAGTCCATAATAGTAGCGGGTTATCAGCAGAATTGTTAATGTTGGAAGCTGTTGACTTGAGCCTTTTGCAGCTGAGCATATTAATATGGCTTTACTTTTTATACCTCGTGGTTAATCTTTTCTGCTGGATGGTTAAGACCAAGTTAAAGAAAGACCTATGTAACAAAAAATGTAACTTTCACATCTGACAAGGTCAGTCAAATCCCCTCAGGATCTACCCTGAAACCATGTACAGAGTTTTGTAGAACTTTTGTCAATGTCAGCCATCTGGATGAGTCATGGCCAATGCTTGACCAATTTGCTCTCTGTAAAAACCTGAGAAAATGTTTTCTCTCCAGGTGACTCTCCTTACACACAGTATACATCATCAATCCCTTTCCTCTATGGTGCCATAATCTCCTTGAACAGAAAATTTGGGATACCACTATTACTCTTTCTTTTTTTTCTAATGTGGAATAAGATACTATTTAATTTTGTTCTTCCATAGCTAATATATACATCTATGCATATACACACATATGTACATATGTACATATATATGTGTGTGTATGTATATGTGTATATATGTATATACATATATACACACATATATATGCTTAAATGATTTTTTCTTTATAATTAGTTTTTTTTTGTTTTTTTGTTTTGTGTGTGTGTGTGTGTGTGTGTGTGTGTGTGTGTGTGTGATGGGGTTTGAACTCACGACCTAGCACTTGCTAGGCAGGCACTTGTCCCACGGAGCTATCTTCCCAGTCCTATAATTAGTTTTGGACAATTTCATTTTTGTGTATTTTGGTATGATCTTATTCAAATTTCTTGTGCAAAAAGTTATCTTTCTTGGAAATGTGCCATAATTTCAACTAAATTCACAAATTTCAGATTTTTAAATATTTATTGCCTACCCCTATTTTGACAGTTCTAATTATATGAATATAAGTTTCCTGATTTTGGCACAGAGTGAACTATTATATGACTGATTGGTAAATGCTTTCTTATTCATTTTTATTTTACACAATATTTATTGTTATATTCATTTAAGTTTGTAAATTATTTATAATGTGATATCTATTATTAATCTCATGCTATGGATGCATTTCAGAAATATTTCTCTAAAATTCAAAAATAGTTTTACAAAAGCTAGCATTATTAGTCACCACAGAAAGGTGAAGGATTGTCATCTTCCTGCCTCAGCACCCTGAGCAGTTGGAATTACAGGTGTGTGCCACCGTATATGGTGGTCAGATGATTTTTGACAAGGCACCAAGACCATCTGGCAGAGAAAGAATGATCTTTTCAACTGCTGGGAACACCTACTCTCTCCCTCTAGAGAAGGATGGTGGGACCCCTACCTAAGCTATAAACAATACGAGCTCAAAGTGGCCCTCAGACAAAGTGTGAGACTGACACTTTGGAGACAGCCCAGGGCAACACCTTTATGGAAATGGGTCTGACAGGGATTTCTTGGATATAGCATCAAAGGCACTGGCAGCAAATGGAAGGAAAAAAAAAGGAGGAGGCAAAGGTTTCTGAATGTAAAACCCATAAGATTTGTGTGTGTGTGATACTGAGGATTGAACTCAGGACTTTGTGCTTGCCAGGCAGGAAGGGGAAGCAGACACAAAAAGAGGAAGATGAATTACATACATGCCCCAAATACCTGCAATGAAGGTGATCACTATCCCATAAATACATGTAATAAAATCAAAATGAAAAAAGCCTAAAAAAAAAAAGAAAGAAAGAAAGAAAGGTGAAGGAAAACCACAGTGAAATGACACTACATATCCATCAGGGATGGCAATAACGAGAAAAACAGAACAATTAATGATGAAGGTATAGACTTTTGATACTCTCATATGTTGCTAACAGGAACTATAAAATGGTACATCTCCTTTGAAAAGGTTGTTGGTTTCTCAAAAAGTTAAACATAAAACTATTACATTGATCTAGAAATTTTAATCCTAAATACACATCTAAAGAACTGATAGATTCTTTTTTTTTTTTTTTTTTTTTTTTTTTTTTTTTTTTTTTTGTCTTTTTGAGACAGGGTCTCACTGTGCAGTTCAGGCTGGCCTTGAGCTAACTTTTGTAGCCCAGGCTGGTCTCGAACTCACAGCGATCCTCCTGCCTCAGCCTCCCAAGTGCTGGGATTACAGGCGTGTGCCACCACGCCCGGCAAGAACTGATAGATTCTTTATGACAGATGTTGCACAGTGACATTATGTGCAGTAATTAAAAGATAAAAATAACTCAACTGGCCATTAGTATATATACAAGAAAACAAAATGTGGTTTACGTATATAATGAAATATTACTCAGCAGCCATTAAAAGGAATGAAGTACTGGTACATGTACAACATGAAAGGATCATGTTATATTAAGTCAAAGAAGCCAGACATAAAAAATCCATACAATTTTATTACAGTGTAATACCCAGAACAAATGAATCCAGACACAGAAAGACCAGTGGTTGCAGGAGAAATTGAGAGCGACTGCTTAATGAATAGTTTTCTTTTGCAATGAGAATGTTTTGGATCTAGACAAAGATGTCAAATTTCATATTATACATGTATTAAATATAAATACTACTTAATCTCTCTACAATGGTTAATGTTGGGCCAGGCAGCACCTGCCTAACAAGCTCAATGCTATGAGTTTGATTCCTGGTACTAAAAAAAATAAATAAAATGGTTAATTTTATGGTATGTAAATTTCATTTTTTTTAAGTTTAAAAAGAATGTAGCTACACAAAAGTGAGCTCAAGGCCAGCCTCAACTGCATAGCGAGACCCTGTCTCAAAAAGACAAAAAAAAAAAAAAAAAAAAGAATGTAGCTACAGTTATACAAGAAACCGAAAGAAGGGGCCCAGCGGGATGGCTCAGTGGTCTAAGGTGCCTGCTTGGGAGGGCTTGGGTGGCTTCAGAGACCTGGGTTCAATCCCCGGCACCACATGCTACCCCAGCCCTGCCCTCAGGGCAGGCTGAGCCGGCCATAAAAATGAGTGAATAAACAAACAAAGGTTCTGAAACAAGAAAATAAATAAATAAATAAATAAATGTTTAAAAAATGAAACTGAAAAAAAAGGAAAGGTATTTCTCTAAGAATTCTCAAAACAAAACAATTCATCAGAAAGAACAAAAAATGTATCAGTATTTGGCACCAAATTACTAAACCTAATGAAGCCATCAGTTCTTACAAGCACAGGACAAATGTACAGAACGTTAGAAGAGGTCAAGGCTCCAGGAGGAACTAAAATGTAGACAGCACCCATGGCACAAAGGGCATCAAAGGCTGGCCAGATAGCTCAGCGGACTAAAGTGCCTACTTAGGAAGAGCTGGGGTGGGGGGGCGCACCCCATCCCCAGGGCACACTGACATGGCAATTGAGACTGGGCATCTCAGGGACCTGTCACCCTAGCACAAGGGAGGCTGAAAACAGGAGATTCACTGTAAGTCAAATTTATGTAGTGAGACCCTGTAGACTGTACCATATACAAAAAGAAATACAGAGAGCATCAAACAAACAGTCCTAAAAGGAACTAGGATAGGGGTTTAAAGGTGCTTTGTTTTCTACAGAAATGATTCCAGGATGATTTAACATTTAAAAGACAGTAACAAATGTTGCTAAGGATGTGGATGAACCCAACTTTGTACACTGCTGGAGTACATGTAAAAGGTGACGGAGAAAAGCTTGGCAGTTCTCCAAAACCTTAAGTTACTGTATGATCCACAAATTTGACTTGCAGTCTCAAGATAATTGAAAACATGTTCGCATAAAAACTTGTAAACAAATGTCCACAGAAACAATATTCATAATAACAAAAACGTGGAAGCCACCAATGCGTATTAACTCACAAATGATTAAACTGGTAAATCTGGATGATGGAACATTATTTGGTTATAAAAAAGAATGGAGTACAGATTGAGTATCCTTTGTTTCAAACCCTTGGATATGGACCAAGTATCTCAGTTTTAGGAATACTTGTGTATAATAAGCTAGGGATGGGACCCAAACTTAAACATTTTATTGTGTGGATGGCCTAAAGGTAATTTTATACAGTATTTTTAGTGTGCCTGCATTTTAACACCTTGTCATGAGGTCAGGTATTGTTTTCCACATGGGCCTTATATCACTCAGGAAGTTATGTACAGGATCAGGGATATAGCTCAGTGGCAAAACACACATGCCTGGCAAGCATGAGGTCCTGAGTTCAATTCCCAGTTTAAAAAAAAAAAAATGTTCTGTACACTGGCTGGAGCATTTTGGACTTCAGATTTTGGGACTAGAAATACTCAACCTATACAACAGGGATGAACTTTAAAAGGCATATTAAACAAAAGAAGCCAGACACAAAAGACCACGTGTACAATTTCATGTCTAGGAAATGTCTAAAATAGACAAATCTAGACACAGAAAAAAGATTACTGGTTTCCAGAGGCTTGGAGAGGCTGAAATGAAGGAGTGACTGCTAATGGTTTCCTGTGGGGCTAATGAGCATGTTGCAAAATTAGATGGTAGTCATGCTTATAAAACCTTGTAAGTAAACTAAAAACCACAGAATTGTATCCTTCATAAGTGAATTTTATGTTCTATGATTTTCAAGTCAGATTTTAAAAAGCTGGTTTATAAATTGATCATTAAAATCCAAATCTCTTTCCTTTTAAAAAAAAAAAAAATGTAGGGACCCGGCGGGATGGCTCAGTGGTCTAAAGCGCCTGCTTAGGAAAGCTTGGGCGGCTTCAGGGACCACAGTTCAATCCCCAGCACCACATGCTGCGCCAGCCCTGCCCTCGGGGCGGGCTGAGCCAGCCATAAAAAATGAGTGAATAAACAAACAAAGGTTCTGAAACAAGAAAAAAATAATAAAACAAAATAAAAATTCTTTTAAAAAAAAAAAGTATTTGCTCCAGGCTCTCATTACACAGTTCAGACTCATAGTGATCCTCTCGCTTCAGCCTCTCCAGCACTGAGATTACAGGACAGGTGTGCGTCACTCACACTTTTTACGTGTATCTAAATGGGGGCTTTCGGGTTAGCTCAGGGGTTTCAGCGCTTGCGCAGGCAATCCCAGTCAGGCACAGGGGACAATGGCTTGATCCCCAGACACACCCTTATGGCAGCCTGAGCTAGCCAAAAAAAATCCTTCTAAACTGCTGAAGACAAGCGCTAACCACTGAAAGGAAAGGCAAAGTGAAAGGTACTTTACTAGGGACACTAAGGCAGTCTTAGGCTAAAGTCACCTGCGTTGTGGGCCTATTCCAAGTGGTTTGAATTACATAGCCAGAGGGCTCCCCCTTCCAGTTCTCAACTTAATAGTGGTTAAATTTTCCAAGTTGAGTCACAAAAGTTGCTTAAAGTCTTATCTCCTCCGCATGCAAAGTATACCATGGGCTAAAAGTATCAGCCTTCTCTGCCCACTCTGTTCTTTCCACACAGATGATCTGAGCTAAATAAAGAAAAAAGCAATATACTTAGTAGCTAGGTAATAAAAATTGTAAATAGTAACAATAAGCATGATTCTCATTCTTGAATGCCTGTAACATCTTAACCCCCAAATAAGCATTCATTGGGCAATTTAAGAAATCATGATTCAAAACATTTAGGAGTTGGTAAATGTTGCCTAGGAATTAATGTTTTGAAACAAGAATACCTCCAAAATCAATGTGCAACTGTATCACCCACCCTTAGGTACAGTTCTCTTAATTATTCTTTCTCTTTCTAGTATTGTGCATTACAAGATTCACTGATTTACCTCTATACTTTTCAGTTTAGAGGTCTACGAACCATCTGCAACAAAATCACTGAGCGCACTATGCTTACTGCAAACTTACAAAAATCTTTAAGAATGGGATCTAGGCAATGTATTTTCAAAGTGACTCTTACATTGAAGCCTGTGAATCACTTTTCTAAAAAGTTCAACAAGATGACCCCAGTGGGCCGGCAAGATCATTGGACTAAGCACCAGCTTAGGCAAGTGAGAGACCAGGGTGCCATCCCCAAGTACCTCATGCCATGCCAGTGCCAGTCCTGCCCCCAGGCATGCTGAGCTGGCCACAGAGACCAGTCGTGGTAGGGTACAGCAAAGAGGAGGATCACTACAAATCCAAGCTGCAAAGCTGCATAGTGAGACCCCTACATATATGATGGGACCAGCAAAGCCAGATGTGGTGCTGCATGTAATCCCAGCACTCGGGAGCCTTTGGCAGGATGGCTTCCAGTGCATTTGAGGCCACCCTGAGCTACATATCTAGTAAATTCAAGACCAGCGTGAACCACAATACCTGGGCTACACGCATAGTAAGTTCAAGGCCAGCCTAAACTACAGATAAGATACTGTCTCCAAAAAAGATTTCATGTGTTCGGTACATATACTAGATCACCACAATGGAAGTAACCATTATGTACTGCAAACATGCACTACTAACAATTCCAGTTTTTAAAATAAATGTGTACTACATTTATGCTATACAACGTCAAACAGTAAAAATGGCAAAATGACAAAGTAGTAGTGTACCAGTGATGGTGAACCTTTCAGAGTGCCCACACTACAAAGCAAAAGAACCCACTTACTCATCCCAAGGTGCCAACACTGCAAATAAGCCTGAATACTGAGGTTGTAGTTTGGAAAAGCCCGCCATACATTAACATCTTTTGTCTTAAAAGAAAACCAACACCAATGTCATAGGTTTGTTACCACTATGGTATAAAGTATTCAAATGTGTAACAAAGATCTTCTTTTTCTTCTCCAAAACACTCACAAAAAAAAAAAAAAAAAAGAGAGAGAGAGAGAGAAAAGGAATTGTTTCTATTCATTATTTCTTCCACATCAAAATAATAACGGATTGAATTTAGGGAGTTGGACAAAGATAAGCCCCACTAAGACAAGCCAAAACCCATCTCTTGAGAAATGTCAAATTACAGACAGTGGCAGCACACAACCACCACTGCGCGCACCAGTTTCTGCCAACACAGATTAATATGGCTTTCAGGTGGAGTTTTAGTTTCTCCCAGCCAACAGGTTTCCTGACTGAAACGTTATTTTGTGTAAGAAGAGTCCTTCTTGGTTTTAAACTCTTTAATGCTGATACACTATGGAATGTGCTGATTCTTTTTACTACATCATGTTTAAGAAGCTACAAAAATCTCTGTAAAATACATGTAAAGTTTCCGGTCTAAAGCTACACAACACCTGCACATTATTACCAAAGAAAATTTATATTGTTCTCAGCAGCCTAGCAAAAGCACGAAGTTGTACGTTCAATTGTAACACACAAAAAAAGCATAGACTACAATTCTATTTATAAAACATTGCTTTTGATGATAAAAGCGCTGGTGTTTTAAAGTATTATCTAGTTACAATGAATAATATACACAATATTTACAGAGCACTTATTACGTGATCCAAACAAATCAAGTTATGCTTGATAAAAATACTGGTCGCGATTTATTATATTTCATGATTCAGAATCTCCAAACAAGCATAAGTTCTTCCTCTTAACTTTAGCCCGTGCACTTTCATTTTGTAGCAAGACGCGGCAACACACCTCATGGAAAACGATGAAGAAACCTTCGGCTCGAAAGGAAAGACGCTATTAAAAATTTAATGCACTTAAAATCTATACACCGAGTTATCTCCAAAATGGTTTTCTTTGAGCTCTAACAAGGTTTCTCTTCAAGGAGCAAAAGGAGCAGGCACAAAACATGCAACTCGGGTCTGTTCCTTTAGAAATAAACGCTCAACATGTGTGCCCAGGAAAGATAATGACTTCCTCCGAGACCCAACCTACACATGCAGAGAATCTGACGTCCAATTTAGGTCACAATCACAAAAACGTGCAAAACAAAAACCACCGCCCAACCAGAAAACCTGGCTATTCCCTGAGAACACCCAGAGATCTGCAGATAGGAAACTGGATCTTTAGAGTTCCTTTTATTTGCTGGTGGTTCTGCAACCTTGCCTCGGCCCATCTGGAGGGCCGCAGGGCACGAAACCCAGGGGCGGCCTCGGGTCTCAGCGCAGCCGCGCAGCCCTGCAGCCCAGCGGCCACGCAACCCCGCAGCCCTGCAGCCCCGCCACGAGCCGGGGGAGCCGAGACCGCGCCCGCCCGCCGCCGCGTCCCCCAGGTGCCCTTGGGCGCCGCACTGCCCGCAGCTCCGGTTCCGCCCGCGCCCGGCTTCTCCTCCCCGCGCGCCGCAGCCCGGCGGCCAGGTGCGGAGCGGCCGGGCCCGGGCACGGACCTGCTCCTCCAGGCCGCGAAGGCCTCCCGCACAGGCCCGCTCCGGGGCTCCGGCCTGCGCCGCCGCCGCCCCGTCTCTCACCTGCGTCCCCACCACGACGATCTGAGGCAGCTGGATGATGTCGGCGCCCACTGTGTTGAAGACGTCCTGGAGCTTGTTGATGACAGGAATGAGCGCCTCCATGACTCCGAAAACGCCGGACCCCCGCCCAGTTGGCCGCGGCAATGAATGGGGACTGGGCTCCGAGTCCGCCCTCTTCCTCTTCTTCTCCGCCTTCCTCTCTGGAGCCCGCACCCATTGGACCCAGACAGCCGCTCCCTGCCCCTTCCCGGCAGGCCTTGCGCCGCGAGGGTTGTGTAGAGCAAAGCATTCTGGGAGTTGTAGTTCCCTTGTGGTCCGCGGATGCCTATCAGTCCCAGGAGGCCGCGCGACTCAGATGCGCATTTAGAATAAGTAGAATGGATTCTCTGGGTGCTGGGGACTTCTGTCTAAAGCCTAAGGCGTGAGAAGAACAGAAATGTAAAAATGCTGGGTGTTAGCCATGTCATTTCTTACTAGGATGCGTAAGGACAGGTTGGGAAGACTTAATGACTTAGGGCCACAGACACCCGCGCCAAATGCGAAAGGTCCGTGCGCTGGAGCCACAATATAACCTTGCAACGCTATTTTGCAAATACCGGACCACCCTAAGTTCTCCAGGATTTTTGTTTTTTAAATGTGTTTAGGGGAAAAAAAAAAATCTTAGAAAAGCGTGTTGGTGTTTCAGAGGAGAATCGCGTGTCCCTTATCCCTATATTCTATATAAATCTTTACTGCTGAGACCTAATGCCTGCCCAAGTTGAGATCTGCAAGCTGTCTTGCTTTTCGCCAGGTGTATGTACTGTTCCATTCCTGAGTGTAGTTTCTCCTTTTCTCCAGTCCTAGGCCAAGCTTCCAAAGGTCTCCTGTGTCAAAAGTATAATGGGGAGAGAGATATGTACGTATGTATATATTTGAGCAAAGAAGTATATCAAGTGAGGAAAAGTCCCCTCCCCTCCCATTTTTTCTCACAGTATTCACTTCTTCTAACCCATAACATGTTAAGCGTGGGGCTGGCGAGATAGCTCAGCGGTCTGAAGCACCTGCTTAGACAAACTTAGGCAACTTCAGGGACTTGGGTTCGATCTGGGTGCCACATGCTGCACCAGTTGCCCCCCCCCCCCCCGCCAGGGCAGGGCAGGCTGAGCTGGCCATAATATAAGCATAACATACTAAGCTTGTTTAGTATTTCCTCTTGCTAGATTATCAGCTTCTAGAGGATTTTTTACTGTAATAGTGTATCCCTAGCTCCTAGAAAATAACAGTCAAAGTAGTCACACACTCCCAAACTCTGCCGAATTTACAATGTAAAATGGGAGTCAGCTGGTAACACACGTGAATAAATGGTTCAGCTGGGTGTGTTGTACAGGGGTAATAAAAGCACAAGTAGAAGATTTCATTTACAGCTGGGCCTGATGGCGCACACCTGTAATCCCAACACTTGGGAAGCTGAAGCAAGAGGATCAGTACGAGTTCAAGACCAGCCTGGGCTACAAAAGTGAGCTCAAGGCCAGCCTGAAATGCATAGCAAGACCTGTCTCAAAAAGACAAAAAAAAAAAAAAAGAGAGAGAGAGAGAAAGAAAGGAAAGGAAGGAAGGAAGGAAGGAAGGAAGGAAGAAAGAAAGGAAGAAAGAAAGAAAGAAAGAAAGGAAAAGATTTCATTTACAAGTAGGTGATTTACTCTCCATAGGGTCAGGGATCACCCCAGCTGTATACAGCCCAGCTTCATTCAGTGAGTACCACTGACCACAGGTGTACACAGTCACCCAGGGAAAAATGCTTGATATGTTCAGCAGGATCAAGGGTATGCCATATATATATATATTTTTGTGCTTAGTGGTTTGAGAAAGGGGCTCACTATGTAGCCCAGGTGGGCCTCATATTTATGGCAGTCCTCCTGCCTCAGCCTCCCAAGTGCCCAGCTGGGCTTCATAAATACAGTGAACATAAATACAGTTCATTGCAAGGATTGTTTGTCACCCAAGTTATACAGTTCAGGCTGGCCTTCAACTCCTGCTTCAGCTTCCTGAGTACCGGCATTATTGGTATGCACTACTGTGCCCAGCTGTTACTTTCAAATAGAAAACCCTGTGGTCTCCCTGCAACAAGAAAAGGCAGCTGAAAGATGAGCTCTGTGGATGCAATCAGTAATTCTTTGAAGGGTCCAAGTGCCTCAGGGACAAAAACGATGCAACCGACTTCTGTTTTGGGGGGGTGTTTTGTTTTGTTTTGTTTTGTTTTGTGGGACTAGGTTTCAAACTCACAACCTTGCACTTGCCAGGCAGGCGCTTGTGCCACAGAGCTATCTCCCCAGCCCCTTTATTTCCATTATTGGTAACATTGTAGACGTGGTCTTTTCCTGTTTGCTAATGGCAAAATTAAAAGTGCAAGCCTACATATATTCCAGAAGGTAAAATGTCATGAATAAGGAGCTGGGGAGATAGCTCCGAGGCACAAGTGCCTGCTGGGCAAGTGCAAGGTCGTGAGTTCGAACCCTGGTCCCACAAAAAAAAAAAAAAAAAAAAAAAAAAAAGTCATGAATATTGTGTGGCATTGTGTAGTTCCATTTCAATTGCAATTTTTCTCTGGGGCTGTTAGGGCTTACATCCAGATTCCCCCCAAAGCCTCATGCACTCACAGGTGGGGATTGGGAGTCGCTAGATCATGGATGTATGAGGGCTGTGATGTCCAGGGTCATGGCTATGTGTCCCATCTGCTCCCTGAATGTAAGGTGGATTTTGGTGCCCTGCCATGAGCAAACTTTCTCCATGGTGCCACTCTGCCATCCTTTGAGCCAGCCCGCTATGGACCAAAACCTCTAGAAACTGAGCTGCAATAATTCTTTCCTTTAACTTGAGGCTCCTGGGTATTTTGACATGCAGAGCCTCATAGTAACATGTGTTTTTTTCTAAAAGTAGGAAGGATGATTTTGTCATCAGGGCTCTGAAATGTCCCTGTCACTCTGCCACAAGGCAGGATTGTGCAGTAGCTCTCCTGAAGAGCTGAGTTAATCAGGAACAGCAGAAAAGAGGCAGGAAGTGATAAGGCCTTGAGAAAGAATGGCTCTAGTTTGATAAGGTTTTTTTCCATATGAGGCACGATAGTTTATTTGCAGTGTTTCACTGTAGGAAACAAAGCAAACCAATTGGGTTTTTTTTTTAATTATTTCTTAGGATAAAAAATAATACAAACAAAATTAGAAACATGACAGAATTTCATTAAACAGGAACTCAATAATGATTGTTATGTTGCATAATGTTGTCTTCAAATTACTTGCAAAATTGGTCCAGTAAAGTTATAAGAAATTAAAAGAGGAGAGGAGGAAAAAACAGTTAGGGTTTTGACATTTTAATGTGGGAACACTGTTGCTCGTGGAAAGGCAACTTAGCCAATAAGTAGTTCACTTTTCATTGGAAGTAGGATAAAACACTCCTTTGTGGAGTGGATTCAACAGAAGCCCTATAAGCCATATCGGCTGTTGTCACAAAAGCCTTTTTAAAAGCTCATCTACTTTACCTGTCCCCTCTTGACATAGGCTTGTGACTTTGGTGGAACAGTTTAGTCACACCTGGCCTTGAGTGACTGGAAGCAAGCTCGGAGAGCAGTGGAATTTTGCCTTCTGGGTCTGCATCCTTTATGTCATTCTATGGAGCCAAATCATCCTATAGGGCAGTAACGGTTCTCAACCTTTCTACTGCCGTGACCCTGCAATACAGTTCCTCATGTTGCAGTGACCCCAAACCCCCCCCAAAAAATATATATATATATTAGAATTTTTATTTTATTTATTATTTTTTTCTTGTTTCAGAACCTTTGTTCACTCATTTTTTATGGCCGGCTCAGCCCGCCCCGAGGGCAGGGCTGGCACAGCATGTGGCACCAAGGATTGAACCGTGGTCCCTGAAGCCACCCAAGCTTCCCCAAGCAAGGGCTTTAGACCACTGAGCCATCCCACCAAGCCCCCAAAAACAATTTTGCTACAGTCATGATTCGGAACGTAAATACCTGAATTGCATTATGTATTCGTTTGACCCCTACCGGGGTCGAGACCCACTGCTGAGAACCACTGCTGTAGGGTGAGGTGAGGGACCAGGGGAAAAAAAAAAATCTGTGGCGAGGACCAGCTGAAACCAGTTTCCACCTTGTTTCTCTGCTGTATTAGTTTCTTGTAGCTGTCTTAAGAAAGTACTCAGACTGTATGACTTAAAACAATGAAAGTTAATTTTCTTACAGTTCTGTAGGTCAGAAGTCAGGCATGGAACTCACTAGGCCAAAATCAACTCATCAGAGCCAGGGTGGTGGCAGGCCAAGGCAGGAGGATTCCAAGCCCCAGGTCAGCCAGGGCACTTTATTTAGAATCTGCCTCTAAAGAAAAAAGGCTGAGAATAAAGCTCAGTGCCAAGGCGCTGGGTTCAATCCCTAGTACTAGAAAAACTATTTATTTAAAAAGTGTCACCAGGGCTGCAGTGCGCTCTCCTAGATTCCTTCCCACCTTCTAGAAGCCACCCCCTTGTCGGTGACCTCTGTCCAACATGCTCAAGCTAGCCATGTCCCACGGCTTTAACCTTCGCATCATTAGACCGTGCTGGCAACAGCCAGGGAAGGTTCTTGGCTTTAGGGGTCCTTAATGAGCCAAACAGCCGAGCAGCAGCTCCCCAGCTCAGAGCTGCACCTTGGTGACATCCGCACAGCCTCTCTTGCCCCCTGATGCTCACAGGGTTGGGAACTGGGAAGTGGGTGCCTGGAGGGCCAACTCTTCTGTACCAGGCCAGGCTCTAGGATGGACTGGGTCCAGGTGAGCCCACAGAGAGCCCTTCCTGGGGGCTTTCTCCTTGCACAGAAATATTTGCTCTCTAGATAAAAATCAGTTAAGATGCGAGTTACTGTCCTCAGCGTTACTGTCACTCTGAAATAAACTGGTTTCAAAGTAAAACTTCCATCTACTTTCAAATGTGTCTGCAAAATCTAAAGTTACACATACATGTATATATTTAGAGAGAGAGCATAATTCAGGAACTCTAAGCTCTGTAATCACCTCTTTTCCTTCTGCCCTCTCTACACAATATTTTGGGTTTTTTTTTTTTTTTTTTTTTTTTTTTTTTTTTTTTTTTTTTTTTTTTTTTTTTTTTTTTTTTTTTTTTTTTTTTTTTTTTTTTTTTTTTTTTTTTTTTTTTGGTCCTTTTGAGACAGGGTCTCGTTATGCAGTTGAGGCTGGCCTTGAGCTCACTTTTGTAGCCCAGGCTGGTCTCAAACTCGCACCGATCCTCCTGTCTCAGCCTCCCAAGTGCTGGGATTACAGGCGTGCGCCACCACACCTGGCCACAATATTTTGTTTATTTGTTTGTTTATTTTTGCGGTGCCAGGGATTGAACTCAGGGCCTGGAGCTTGCCAGGCAAGCACTTATTCTACTGAGCTATCTCTCCAGGCCCCTTCTATACAATAGTATTAAACTATTATTTATTGAGTATATGTCTGTGAAACACCATGCACCCTGCGCTGAGCACTTTATGATATCATTGTAGGAGAGGTTTACAGATGGGGAAACTAAGGCTCTGAGGACTTGAGTACGCTGGGGAGTTTCTGTAGCCCGTGTCGGGCAGAGCTGGGATTAAACAGGCAGCCTGGCTGGCCGCACACCTACTGCCCTACTTCTCCGTTCCTCCCCTTGTTTATTCATTATTTTTTGGCATGTAGGCCTGGCTGCAGCACAGGAAGACCTGTGCACTGGGCCTCCCCCTCCCCAGTCCTGTCCTCAAAGATCTAGTGCTGTGTTGTAGTTTTCCCCACTACCTTACACGACCCTTATCACACAATCCTGATGGGCTGGATTTAGGTCTCCTCTTTTTTCTTTTTTTCTTTTCCAAACTTAGAAATTCTGAGCTGGGCATGGTGGTGTCTGCCTGTAATCCCAGCATGTGGGAGGCTGAGGCAAGCAGATCAGTGTGAGTTCGAGACCAGCCTGGGCTACAAAAGTGAACTCAAGGCCAGCCTGAACTGCATAGCGAGACCCAAAAAGACCAAAAAGTCTGGAACAACAAAGATTTAAGGAGCTTTGCATTGGTACAGTTGCATCCAGCTCGTGTAGTCAAACCCAGGGGTGCACGTGAGGCTCACCTGGCACGGGCCTGCCTATGGGAATGCCGCCAGGCCTCTGAGACAGGCAGTAGCTCAGCTCTGCTGAAACTTCAAGCCTCTAAGCAAAGGAAGTTAATTTGGGTTAAGTTCAGAACTGGAGAGAGCTCTTGACAGAGGTCATTCGGCCCATCTGCAGAGCAAGTGGTGCGTACCGTGCTGCGGCTGCATTTTGCTCATCAATACAGCCAAGCTGTACATGCGCGTGAGTAACACAGCCAAGCTGTATTTTTCAAATCATAGCGATGAGGGTCCCATGCTAGTATAAAATTCCCACCTCTGATCGGGTGGCTTCTTTTTCATGTTTTTAAAGCTGCCTGCATTTTGCAAAGATGATAAACAGCTCTAGTCCATTTGCAGCGCTCGCGGCCTCAGCTGTAATCAGTTTGTGTTCCCTCCCAGCTGCCCTTCACTAGCAGGTACCAGAAATTGTCTGCAGATGCCGAGGCGGCCGGCGATTCAATCCGGTGAGACAGTGCCAGCCCTTAGAGGGCAGTGTGGTAACACGGGTAAGAGCAGAGACCACACAGCAGCCCCTCCGTTTTCCTGAAATAGTGATTTTTCACATCACAGCGCACCAACAACTGAAAGTCACACACTAGATATCCCCCAAACCACCCCACCGATCCCATTGCTCACAGGTTCTCATCAGCCTCTTCACACTCACGGTTCCCAAAATGGCCACCCTGAGAAGCGCCTCATGTCTCCCTCCTCCTGTCTTTTTCAGGTTTTTGTCTCCCGCAACAACTCAGTTTATTCTTATTTATTCGTGCCAGGGATTGAACTCAGGACCTTGCACTTGCTAGGCAGGTGCTTATGCCACTGAGCTATCCCCCCATCGTAAGGAGAAACTTAAGTTTTCGTCTCTTGCCGGCTCCCATTGCACGTCTAGAGGCTCGATAGCCGCACACGCGGCAAGCGGAAGGAACAGCCGGCTCCGCTGAGTTGCTGGGCCTGGCAGAGACTGCTTGTTTTGACTTTGGTTTGTCTCCCCTTACACCTTCCCCACTAGAGACTTTTTATAATAGCCTAACCGATCCCTCTTTCCAGTAGTAATTTCATAGGAACCAGTTTTCTAGAAATGCCACACTCATGGTGAGGTGAAACTTGATATGAGCGGCCCAATGTGTATGACAAAGAACTAAGTATGGCATGAGCCGTATATGTAAAGGTTTCTCTGACCATGGGCTTTTTCTCAGCTGTGGTTTTCATTTATTCCTCCTGGATTACTAATGTTTGAATGGATGAATGAATAGGTGGATGGTGCAATGGATGTTTTACATATTCATTTTTCTTCATTGGGGCTAGTCAGAGACGTACAAATGTTTGTTTTTTTTTTTTTTTTTTTGAGACGGTTTCGCTGTGCAGTTCAGGCTGGCCTTGAGCTCACTTTTGTGGCCCAGGCTGGTCTTGAACTTGCACTGATCCTCCTGCCTCAGCCTCCCAAGTGCTGGGATCACAGGCATGTACCACCACACCTGGCAAATTTTTATTTCATTCATTTCTTTTTAGTATTTTTTTGAGACAGGATCTCATTGTGCAGTTTGGGATAGCATTGAACTCACTCTGCAGCCCAGACTGGCCTTGAACTCGCAGATACTCCTGCCTCAGTCTCCTGAGAGCTGGGATTATAGGTATGCATCCCTGTACCCAGCATACAGATTTTTATGGCTGGCTCAGCCTGCCCCGAGGGCAGGGCTGGCGCAGCATGCGGTGCCGGGGATCGAACCGTGGTCCCTGCAGCCGCCCAAGCTTTCTAAACAGGCGCCTTAGACCACTGAGCCATCCCGCCAGGCCCCCACAGTTCAAACTTTTGGGTGATCCTTCTGTCTCAGCCTTCCCAGTGCTGGGATGACAGGTGTGCATCACCACACACACAGATTTTGGGGGCTGGCATGGCACACACCTGAGGTTCCAAGGTCAGCAAGGCATGCAGTACCAGAGATCGAACTCAGGCCCAGGCAGATATCTAGACTGCTGAGCTAGCTCCCCAGCACAATAAAGGTTTTGTAAGTGGGGAGGGAAATGAGGGTTGAGGGGAGGGTAGGGGATGGGAAAAAGGAATAAAGTTATAGCATGCATAGGTACAAATTCTCTATGAAGAACGTAATTAGGTATTTTTAAAATGTACCAGTAAAATCTGATTGGAGGAAAGAAGTAATCATGAAATAAATCCGCATAAAACTCCTTTCTTCAGGACATGTATTTTCTCTGTGTCTCAGTTACTCTTCTCTCATTGCTGGGGCAAATACCTGACACCCAAAATGAAGGAAGAAAAGGTTTATTTAGCTCACAGTTGCTGGAGGTTTCAGTCTGTCCCCCAGCCTGGCCCCTAAGGCAGACTGGCACATTGCAGAGAACAATCTTTTGTGGCAGTGGCAAAGAGCAAAAAGCAAAAGCGAGGAGTAGCAGCAACCATGGCTACAGAGAGCAAGTCTGTCTCCCTTAAATTGCATTCAGGCTATCTGTCCCAGGCTGGGAGTCGTGCTCATACCCCTAATCCCAATGGATCATGAGTTCATCACATATTCTAAAAGTCCACCCCTTGGGGCCAGGGAGATAGCTCCGTGGCACAAGTGCCTGCCTAGCAAGTACACGGCCATGAGTTTGAATCCTGGTTCCACAAAATAAATAAATAAATAAATAAATAAATAAATAAATAAATAAATAAAAGTCCACCCCATGACTACACGAGGCTTTGCGGGGGACAGCTAGACACAACCCATAACACTCAGAAAATAATTTTTCAAATAACAGCTAACACCAGTTTTGGCTCCTCCTCATTGTCACAAGTTCAACTGACAGTGTTATAAGGGTATAGGTTGGGGACTGGCCCTGGAGATGAAGCAGGCACAAAGCAGTGACAATGCAGAGGAAGCACCCCAAGAGAGGTAAGGTTGAGAACCAGACCTCTCTAAAAAAGAAACCTAGAGATCACGGCTAAGGCCACGTAAGGCCAGGGACTCTTCAGCACTGCAGGTCATGGAGCACGTTCCCAAGGCAGCAGGATTCGGGCTATTCTTGTCCCTTCCCAAGTTCCCAGATTTCATACAAGACATAAGTAATCACTGTGCTCAAGGAACCTTAAAAATTCACCAACTGGGAATTGAGAATCTCAGGAAATTACTTCAGGTCCTTAAATCTCTCTGAAAAGATGCTAGCATCTTTCCGTGGGAGTATGGGGGCATAGCAGAGCACTGGGTGGGAGGCAGATGAGAGGAAGATAGGGCTAAGAAAAGCCAGCGGAGTATCTTACCTGTTTTATTCACACTTGTAAAAAGGCTGGGGGACTTAGCCAGAGCAACAGGATCTGAAGCAGGACTTCTTAGTCTGAGTACCATCAATACTTGGGATTGGTGATTGAGGCATGTCTCATCCTCTGGCAGTTATGGCTTTTAAGTATAAGACGTTCTACAGAGCTTCATGTGGCCATAGGAGGAGAATCTCAGGGATGGCTGGAGCAGGGTGTGGTGAATGTCGGTTAAGGGCATGATTTGGGGAGTAGGAGGGTGGTAATGGGAAGTCCCGTCCTGGGTAGGTGGCTCTCCTAGTTACTTTTCTCTCACTGCTGAGAGCCTCCCTCTGTCCCTTATATCATATGCCGGCTCCCACCCTAGGGTGGGTGTAGCAGTCATACTCTCAAGTCCAGGGCCATGGTACATAGGTGGATCACACGCTCTAGACTCAGCCACCTTAAAAAAAACCCCTATGATTGGGTTGGCCTGATAGCTCAGAGGACTAAAGTGACTGCTTAGGTAGAGCACAGGGGTGGGTTTGATCCTGTGTGTGCTGCACCAGCCCACCCTGGAGTATGCTGAGACTGCAACAGGCATGGTAGTACCTGTAATCCCAGCACTTTGGGAAGCTGGAAACAGGAGAATCACTACGAGTCTGTTCTATACAGTAAGACCCTGTAGACCCTGCAAAGCCAAATAAAACAAAACAAATAAAAATCTGATTGCATGAGGCTTTGACATCTAGACACAAACTATAACAGAAAGCTGCTCAATAACAAGTTAAAGATGTCCCTTAAAGCTTTATTTAAAATAGCAAAAGATAGTTTCCTAAATAAATGGTGGCAGAGTAGAACTATTCCATAAAGTTCTTGGAATAGTATCTAGCACACAGTAAGCCCTCAGGCCTCTTTGGTGATGGAGAAGTGCTTAGGGTATGGCGGCCAATCGGATTATCAAGACCCAAGGCTCCAAATACAGCTCAATTTATTTATTTATTTTTGTATTTTAACACACGGTCTATAGGGTTTCACTACACAGATCAGACTCGTAGTGATCCTTCACCTGTGTGCAGCTTCCCAAGCGCTGGGATTACCTGTGTGTGCCACCATGCCCAGTCTCGATCGATGTCTCAGTGTGCTTCAGGGGCGGGGCCAGCACAGCTCACCAGGCGTTGAACTGGCCGCTGCGCTCTGCCTAAGAAGGCGCAGTAGTCCGCTGAGCTATCTGGCTGGCCCATTAGAGCTTCATTTTTGACAGAGACCTGCCAACTCTGCACAAGGAATGTAATCCTTACTGCAAATATATACTGATAAAAACTGAAGAAAACAACATAGATGTGTGTTATAGGAATCTCAGCTCAAAATTGAACCGTGGCAGTCGACTCCTTGAGCTTAGTCTTAATTTCTGGAATGAAAAAGCTTGGCTTTGATTTTCTTATGGGAAAGAGATTAAGGAAGGGGAAGCAAGAGGCAAAGGCAGCTGGGAGGGCCAGAAAGGAGGTACACTGGGGACAGTCACTCCTGGACAAGATGGAACAGTGGCCAGAACCCCAGCCCCAACTGCAGGAGAGCAGCTAAAATATCAGTGAGGACCCAGAGAACACACACTCAATAGACCAGGAGCAGAGCATGGAAAGCACTTAGCCCTGTGCCCCAGCCTGAGACCCCCGGGGTACTTGGGAGCAATGACAAAATGATCCCTAGATAGCTCCCTAGTGAATTGGAGTTCAGCTGATTCCACATCATTTTAGTTTGTCAATAAGTGCATACATTTCTCTCCCCAAAACTGAAAGTGCAGAATATAACAGAAGTTGCCAGATGCTTCCAGAAGTTTTACTTTTTCACATTGCCTTCTCCAAATTAACATTGAATAAGCATTTAAATAGTATTAATTTCAAGCCAGGCAAAGTACACCTGCCACTCCAGCACCGAGGGAGGCTGAAGCAGGAGAATCTCAAGTTCATGTCCAGCCCACGCAAATGGGCAATGTAGTGAGACCCTGTCTCTGAAAATAAAAGGCCAGGGATATAACTCAGTACATAGGTCATGAGTTCAATTGCCAGTATCACAAGTATTAACTTTGAAGAGTGCCCATTTGTTGCTATTATAAGCAGATAAGATAGATTAAATAGGCAGTTAGATAGGGCTAAGCCCCACCCAGCAGCAGGTACAGAGGACGAGATGCCCTGCAGCTGTGAGAGACAGCTACCTCCTCGGTGGGCCAGACCTCAGGACAAAACATGAAACAAATACACACACAGACTTCCTCAGGACATTCTAAATGGGTTTTGATGACCTTGAGGAAGCCAGGAAGAGCCACTGACCACCCCTATCAGAAGAGTCCCTGTCCTGGATCCATGTCCACTTGGGATGTGACTTGCTCCCTGATTTGATCCCAATTTAATAGGTTTTGCCTGAGCGATTACAGTTTTAGTGGGTGACCATGCGATGGTTGTCCCACCTCACACCCATCTTGTGATTCCCTGTGGTGCCCACCTTAGAGCCTCTTCACCTGTGGATGTGTTTTATAAAAACCTCTAGAAAAGGCAGGGTCCTTGGCAACCCATGAGGACTGCTCATCATCAACCTAAATTGCTTGTTTATTTTTTGTCTTTTTGAGATAGGGTCTCGTTGTACAGTTCAGGCTGGCCTTGAGCTCAGTTTTGTAGCCCAGGCTGGTCTTGAACTCTCACCGATCCTCCTGTCTCAGCCTCCCGAGTGCTGGGATTACAGGCGTGTGCCACCACGCCCGGCTGCCTAACATTGTTTGTATTTCTACTCCAGATCTGGTTTACACTAGGTATTTCTATGTTTTTATTTTTATGACTTTTGTATTAGATGAAATTATAGCTGATAAGAGATCACAAGGTTTCCTTGTCACTGTCGACAAGCAAACATTCTGTGACAGTTAATGACTCAGTATTTGAAAACATCCAGGGTACTTTGTTTGCAAAAACAACACATCTTCTGGTTACAGGGACAACAAAATTAGCACACTAGAGGAATTTGTGTGTTCCCAGGAAAAGCTTCTCATGTCAGTGTTCAATATTGAAAGTAGTCCTAGACCTTAAATGTTGATATAATAAGTGCACATAATTGTTTTTAAGCAACTCTAAGAATGAAAATTGTTTCTCCTGCAACAATTTGATTTTGCTCTTTTTCTCCTTTGTTTTGGTTTGTTTTACTTGTTTCTCCTCTCTACAACTTTCTGTATTTTATATCATCATGTTTTGCTTTGTTGAGACAAACCCACTGTGTAGAGTTGGCTGCCCTCAAACTCTCGAGGATCCTCCTGGCTTGGCCGATGAGGACTGGGGTTGCGGGTGTGCACGACGATGCCTGATGTTCTAAGAGACACTCTGATTTGGGTAAAAAGAGATGAAGGAAAAGAAAATTACAGCATGCATGCTTAGAGACAACTTGGGAAAATAAGTAGGTTAGACCCCATCAGACTGTTTACTTGCTTGGGGGCACTGTGAGGTTCCGAGCACACTTAAGTGGAGATGGTGGGGTTCTGGATCCTTCCCACCATTAGACAGCACAGCTCCCCAGCTCCCAGAACCACACAGAACTGGGATCGCTCACAGCTGACAAACTCCGAACCACACACCGCTACCATCAAAATCCACAGATTACTCCCACTCACTCTTGGTGGTGGCCACTGTGGTTCTCTGTATCTCCCGTATTTATCACACAGAAGCGTCCACTGCACCAAGAATCCTGTGCTCTTCCCATTCATCCCTGCACTCCCGAACCCCTGCGTGGGTCCTTTTGACGCCTTTGTCGTCTGCTTTTGAGAATGTCGTAAGTGCAGCTTACGCATCATTGCATACAACATAGCCTTTCCTATCCACCACTTTTACTTGTCCCTTGATAGCTCCTCTGTACACATTTTATTTATTTACTTACTTTTGGTGCTAGGGATGAAGCCCAGGCCTGGCCCATGGAAAAACACACTGGCACTGGATTGAACCTCCAGGCCCTGCTCGGGTCCTCTCAGGCTGGTTAGTCTCCCTCATCTGGGCGGATCCTTTGCTCGCTGTCCTCGGCAGGGCGCTTGCTTCCAAGGGTCCACAGTTGTGGATGAAGCTGCTGCGAAACACTGCGGCAATGTACACCTGCATCCTATGCGGATGGCCTCCAAGGAGCGGAATTGCTGGGCCACAGAGTGACAACAGATCTAGTTTTATGAGGAAACCAGGACGCCCTGACTGGCAGCCGACATCCTCGCTGGCCCTGGATGCTGCCGTTGCTCTGAATTTGGGCCACGCTTTTGGGGGCCACCACATTTTCACTCACAGTTCCTCAAAACCTTAAGGTCATGGTCATGAGCACCTGGGAACACGTGCTAGGCCAACACTCTACCCTCAAAACACTTCTTAAACAATGTTTTTGAAATCTAGACTTACATAGAAGTTCCAAGCACGTATCACAAAACAAGTGTACCCTCTTTCTGTTAACATGGGCTCCGTCTTGCCCTCCTTGCTGATTCCCACGTTACCCTCAGATATGTCTCTGTATATTTTCAAGAACAAAGCTATGTGTTAAAAGTGCAGTTATCAGAACAAGAAATTTAGGGAAATCATGTGATTAGGTGAAAATTTTAGGATATCTTTACACTGTTCTTGTGTGTGTATACACGCATGTGCACGTCTCAGTATAAAGCACTAAGATGGTACAAAAATCAAAAACCCTAGTGAGAGGCTCTTGCTAAGTCACTAGCCCAGGCTGGAGACTGGCCTCGGCCTTCCTGAGCGCTGGGATTACAGTGGTGCACTGTCATGATGGGGTAGAGAATGCTCAGTGTCTACGCCTGTGAGGCCGGTGCTGTGGGTTCCTTCCACCTGTCCTGTGCCTGCCCTTCTCCCTGTCCAATCATACACAAGCACAAGCTCAAGCTCTGCAGAGGGAGTCCACCCTCACCTCGGTTCTGGGGCCTGAACCCAGGACTTTGTGCATGTGGCCCCACTGGGCTACATCTTTCTCTTCTCCCATTTATAAACTCTAAGATTTTACACAAAAACAACAAAGTTAATTTTGCGCCACATGTCCTTCAGTGAGCCCCAATGTTATTGTATGAAAGCAGCATTCTTTCATGAAGACAAAACAATCTGGTTTTCTGTTTTTAATTAACTGCAAGACAGAGCAACACATGAGTCACTTCCTCCACAAGGCAGTGACTGCAGAGTAGGTACTCATTATCCAGATGCTGGGCCAGCTCCACTCTGCCAGCCCGTTTCCTCAGGATGTATATCTTTCTGCACTTCTAGATTCTTCTGGAACAGTCACCAGCTGCTTCTTACTTCCTCACAGGCCAGGTGTTACGTTGATGGTGGTGCTATGGGCTGACGCTTTTTGAAAAACAAAGATTTTTTTTTTTCCTGGTATGTAGTACAGAGTCTCACTACACAGATCAGAGTCACAGCGATTCTCCTGTTTTCAGCCTCCCACATGCTGGGATTACAGGTGTGCGCCACCATGCTCAGTCTCAAATGCCATCTCAGCATGCCTTGGGGGTAGGGCCTGGCATAGCCCTCCAGAGATTGAACCCCAGTCCCTGCTGTCTGCCTAAGCAGGTGCTTTAATCCGCTGAGCTATCTGACCAGCCCAAAAATTAAAGATTGACAAAAGTTTTCAGTTACAGTTTGAAGTTCCTGACTTTGGTTTCAAATACTAGAGAATCTAGCTTTGTTATTAAGAGTTTTAGCTTTATAAAATATTGATGATTTCCTTTCTTTTCAGCCTCTATTTCAAAGCTCTGTACTCATAATCATTTGAAAAATGGTTCTGGTCATTTTTTCTGAAAGAAGGCTTACACAGGCTGGGCATGGTGGTGCATGCCTGTAATCCCAGCACTTGGGAGGCTGAGGCAGGAGGATCAGTGTGAGTTCGAGACCAGCCTGGGCTACAAAAGTGAGCTCAAGGCCAGCCTGAACTGCATAATGAGACTCTGTCTCAAAAAAAAAAAGAAGGCTTACATTATCAACTGCCTACAATGTACTGAACACTGTACTAAACTTTGGGGACATCAGTAATCAAAACTGATAAAGAAACTTCTTAGCCCTTGAGAATTATGTTCTAATAGGCATAGACAAGTTTTTTGTTTTGTTTTGTTTTTGTTTTTGTTTTTGTACTAGGAACTGAACTCAGGACCTTGCACTTGCTTGGCAGGTGCTTAAGCTATAGAGCTATCTCCTTGGCCCTAGTCAAGTTTTTAAGAGACTAGAAAAACAGCAAATTCTGCAGTGTGCTGCAAGATGCGAGGTGCTGTCAAAGAAACAGACTGAGGGGGAATGAGAGGACAACACTGGCGGGGGAGACAGTTGTCATTTTGAACATTTCAGAGGGCGGCAATAGAGTGCTTTCCTAGCACGCGCAAGGCCTCGGGTTCAAGCCCCAGCAGACAAGGTGAGGTTTGAGCCAAGATTTTTTTTTTTTTAATGGGCAAAGATGGCAAGCACACAGCTTTAGGGGAGGGGACTCTGGGAGAAGAAAACAGCCAGGGCAGGGGACACAGTGAGCGTGCGAAAGCCCAGAGTGCACCTTGCTTGCAGAGGAAGAGCCTGGCTGCGTGGTGGTTTGCTTCAGTTGGCCCTCCAGGTGCAGGCACGGGGAAGGCAGGGTTGCCTCATGGAGGTGTGGGTTCTGCTGAGTAAGACAAAGCCAGCCAGGACAGAGGAGGTGAGGAAGCAAGGGGCGTGATGGTGGAGACTGAATGTGCAAATCGGGCAAGGTGAGGAAGCCAGGATGCCAAAAGCTCGGGGACAAATTACCTAGCTTCTTGAAAGTGCTTTTATTATTATTATTATTGTTTTTTTGTTTTTTGTTTTTTTTTGTGGGAGTGGGGTTCAAACTCACGACCTTGCACTTGCCCAGCAGGCACTTGTGCCTCGGAGCCATCTCCCCAGTTCCCCTATTATTGGTTTTTTATTGTTTTAATTTTATTTTTTTTATGGCCGGCTCACCCCGCCATGGGGGTGGGGCTGGCACAGCATGTGGTGCCAGGGATCAAACCAAGGTCCCTGCAGTTGCTGAAGCTTTCTTAAGCAGGCGCTTTAGACCACTGAGCCATCTCGCCGGCCCCTTGAAAGCGCTTTCCTATCTGAAAATCCTAGAATGTCACCAGGAGGCTTTTGGGGTAACGTACCTGTTCTGTTAGGCCAGGAGCCCGCCGCAAATCCATGTTCAATGAGGGGTTCTCGGGTGCAGATGGTGACGTTATGAACTCGCACCTACTCCACAGAAGGAACTCTTACAGCAAACGTGTACTAATAAAAAAATCACAAATAAATGAGAGCACCAACAAAAGTGATCGTTGATATACTGAATGCCTCAGGAGTCAGGCAATGGCACCATTATGTCTCATTTAAGTCCCACATCATTTTTTTTTTTTTTTCCAGGACCAGGGTTCAAACTCACGACCTTGCACTTGCCTGGCAGGCACTTGTTCCACGGAGCTATCTCCCCTGCCCCCCACATCATATTTTAAAAAATGTATTTGGTTGTTGCAAGGTCTCACTACACAGCTCAGACTCATGGCCACTTTCCCGCTTCCAGCCTCCCCAGCGCTGGGATTGCAGGCGTGCTCCACTACGCCTGGTCTGTGGCCCACTCAGGCCACCATGGGGGTAGGGCTGGCATAGCAGTGCTGGGGAACGAGCCTTAGCTTGCTGGAGCAGGCACACCAGTCTGCTGCGCTATCCCACCGCTGGCTCCTCACACCACTTTAAAGAACCTGTGCCTAAAGTCACAAGTAGCAGTCAGAGCCAAGTGATCCAGCTGTCTCCTCCCCATGAGTTGGCTACTCCAGGGGTGGGTTGAGGGTTGGGACATTCAGGGACCTGCACCACCATGTGCTTACCAAGGTCCGCAGAGGTATATTAGTTGGAGCAGGGTGGAGTGGCCCCACGCTGGCATCCCTACCACATTCCACCCTGGAGAAACTCAGACCCAGTGAGTCATGCAGAGGAACAAAGGCAATGTCCATTTTTAAGGAACCCTTAAAATTCCAGTCACTCCTAAGTATCATTTAACAGGCTGGCAATATAGCTCAGTGGCACAGTGCCTGCCTGGCAAGCATGAGGTTCTGAGTTCCATTCCCGGTACCAAACAACAACAAAAATACAGCACATCTGTAACACTTGTCTAAAGTCAAAATAGTAGAAGGATGGTAAGGATCATTTAACTGAGTCCTTGATGATTTCTAAAAGTTCATAAATACTAAAAAGGGTTATATAGAAAGGTCGAGTTGTGAAATCATACTGCAAGTCTTTTAGGATTCCTCTTTAGTTTATCTAAAGCCTTAGCTAGAAGCTGGGGGTGAGCCATGAAACATTGCAGTCACTCAATCTTCTTTGGATGACCCAGGATTATAACAGGGATTCAGGAAAGCAGTCCTAGGTCACATTGAGTCAGAGCAGTAGCAGGAGTAAAACTGTTGTGCCACTTCTTTCTCATGAGTACTCACTATGTAGCCCCTATAGAATATGGACAATACCATTAAGTATGGAGAAAAGCAATCTCTCCCAAGGCTGGGGCTGCACTGTGTGACTGGTTCCTGGACCTAGATTCAGTGGTCACTATTGCTGTGTGGGGACCCTGAGGTCTGATACAAGCCATAGTGGGTCTGTTACCAGCTCTCTTCTTTGAGAGGGTACTGAGGATTGAACTTAAGACCTGTGCTTACCAGGCAGGTGCTTGTGCCATTAAGCTATAACCCTGGCCGCCAGCTTCATTCTTGGAAGACCTCAACAAGTTGTTCTAGTTTTATCTTTTGGTTCATTTCCTTTGAAGGGCCGTCAGGACCATGTTGAGACAACGTCATTGCAAACCGAACATGTGATCTTAGCTGAAATAACACTTGAAGGCTTAAAGACTGATTTAAGGATGTTTATTTACAAGATACAAATGTTTAATATTTAATAGGAATTAAAGTGCTTAATTTTACAATGTTTTCCATTATCTGCCTTTATGACCAAATATACATATGTTACACAGTATATACACTATCTGCAAGTATTTTACATTCATACAGCTAGGAAAGAAAAAAAACATGGTGTACACTTTGCACATCAGAGCTGACGCTAAGATTCTGAGAACACATCTTTTCAAACTTAGTCAACAAAGAAAAACAAGATAAGACTTACTTTTAAATATCAGTCAACTGTCACTCACAAGATGAAATGCTAGTCTGATTTTTTTTTTTTCTTTTTTTGCAGAAATGGGGATCAAACTCAGGACCTTGCACTTGCCGGGCAAGCATATGTGCCCCTGAGCTATCTCCCTGTCCCCCGCTAGTCTGATTTTTTAAAAAAAACTTTTCTATATAATGATTGTTTTGCTAATGACAGCCCCCCATGACACATTCCAATATCCATCTACTATGTAATATATGATTTGATTCTGTTATAATGGTCCCCAAGACTACTGTTCCTTCCCAAACCTATATTTCACTCTGTATAGTACTAACTTATTAAAATATACTAAGGTTTCTTGATTTACCTTTTCACCAAACCTACCACAATGAATTTTAGGCAAAGGGACAGGCCATGTGGACCTCGGTGTCCCCGCAGGTTACCCGGCAGAAGCCTTGTGCTGCTGCACCTGGACTCAGCAGACAGAGTGCAGCGGAGTGCTGAGCATTCAGTCCGGAGGGTCAAGACTGTCACTGACTTTAGAGGGATGCTTGCCCTCAGCAAACGGCAGAGAAAGTGGTCTAGAAAATGAATTGCTTCTTAAAATCCCAAGGGAAAAAAAAAAAAACAATGACAAGATACTGCAGTCGAACCTAGAGGCTGAGGTCAGAGCCCGAACAGGATGGAGCACAGAAGCAGGCCCAGCTTAGGTCACGCACACAGCCCTTTCCTGCCACCTGCGACTCTGATCTGGAGGGGGCAGCCTTCTTGTCACCCCTCTTCTGTTCCTGCTGGTTCTGTTCCGTTCCTATCTCCTTCCACTCCACGCTAGCTAGGGAAAGCGGAGTTGTCTCCCCACAGTAAAACAAGAGGAAGGACAAGTAAAAGGACGAACTATACATTAAAAATTCATGTGAATAATTTAGGTTAACATACTTAAGTTAAAAAAATTTCTATAAAAACTTCATTCCTATGGAAGGATAAAATTGAAAATCAACAATTTTTACATATGTACATATGGGTATAAATTCACAGAAAGGGTTTTTAAATAGACCTAGTGGTCTGTATATGTACTCAATTTCTAAATCTAGAGAAGCTATAAGACAGTACACAGTACAAAAATAAAAAGTGGTCTGATTCTAATAAAGCTGTAATGAAGAATGAAAAAGTAACATGATCTGCTATAGATGTCAATAGAGCCCTAAGAATAGGCACTGGCTTGTCCCAGTTCTTATATTGACACATTCTTGGAAAATTCAGAATTTCAGAATGAAAATGTAAAGACACTTTTGTCTTTCACATTTTAGCTGATAAAGTCTGTGTGCATTCTAGTCCTTAGACCATTACTATGAGTATCATGCAATGTATCAATTTTCATAAATCTACACTGCATTAGAGCAAGCATATCTGAAAAAAAAAATCCCAAAAAACTAGACCTTTGTTCCCTCAAAATGTATTTGCTCCTGATGGTGCTGTTCTTTCAGATACACACACTGTACAGAAAGGTCATGATTACAGATGTATCACAGACAGGATGCTCAGAGTAACTTAAGGCTTTGGATAGAAACAAACAAACCCTAAAATGTGAACGTGAGAGAAAGCTTCCCCATCTCCACAAGGTAGAAAGAAATAGAACTTGCAGAAGTATTTTTGAGAACATGTTTTTGAAGGCATCAGTGGATGTTTAACAACCCTGCAGTACCCAGAAGTTTGGACAGTTTTCTTTATACAGTTAACTAGAATAAGTAAACAGAATCCACAGGGAAAGTTGAGAGTTGAAAAGGGCAGTTCCTATAAAAATCTTGGTAATTTAAAAAACTTGGCTGTAAGCCAGCCAAGTGAGGACAAGTAAGCCAACATACATGCTGAATTAAACGTCATGGACAACAAGGTGGAGCTTAATGGTGCAGGTATGCTTTGTTCTCCAAGCCATACCCTCTATGAGCATAAAGACGCCACTGATAGTATCTGAACAGGAATGATTCCCCACCCCGAGTCCTCCTCCCTGGAACTCGGCAGTGTGTCACCCTGTCACTTGCAGGAGGTTAATTCTCTGTACACTTCCAGGTAGGGGCCTAAATGTTCAACTTTCAATATAATTCCATACCAGCAAAGTTGTAGTGCTTGCATAGTTGGAGGCATTTAGGCAGCATTACTGCTGAAGTGTTTGGTGGTATTCATTACGGAGCCCACGTACAGTCATGAGATAGAGGCTGTACCCTACCTCCACTTCTGGTACTAAATGGCAGACTTGCAACAAATGCAAAACTTAAGCCTAAAAAAGCCTGACATGTTTTCTGATGAATAGCAGTTTTATCCAGGAAGTCTTTTTAAGCTTGAAGGGCACTTTTAAAAATGATGACATGGGAGAGCACCAAATCGGAGATATGAACAAATTAAGGCCCAAATACAGCATTGATTTTAATAGGAAAAAGCAATTAATTTCATTTCATTTCATTTTTTTTTTCAAGGTGAAATTTGTCATGATAGCTCAGGTGTCTCAGAGAGGAAAAACACTGAGGATTCTGTGCCCAGTAGCTCATTGAGGTATTTTGCTTGGGTGTTTAATAAGTGACCAGAACACTTATTCCTTTGCCTTCTTCCAAGTAAAACTATTAATGATCATTTAAAAGAGAAACAAGTAAGGTGGTTTTATTGCTTCTCTTTGTGCTTGCTAAAGAATATGGGGCAAAAAGTGAAGATTGTGACCAGACAGCCAGAAATCTTATTATTTCCTATCCCAAATAAGTTAAGAAAAATGAATGTCAAGAGCAGGGCAATAAATATTCTCTTGGGCCAAGATATAGCTCAGCAACATAAGTGCCTGCCTGGTAAGCTTAAGGTTCTGAATTCAATCCCCAGTAAAACGAAAGAGAGAGAGAGAGAGAGAGAGAGAGAGAGAGAGAGAGAGAGAGAGCGCGCGCAAGCGAGCTCTGAGCATAAATATTCTCTGTAATATTCTTTCAATAACCTAAGGTTGAATGTGTCCATGTTACAACTATTCCTGAAGAACTTAGTGGTAGGAAAGCATAAATTCTTATTGTTTAAATAGTATTCAAAAATAATTTCACTCAGAAATCTAATTGTCACATTCAACCATTGTTCTTTTTTTTTGGGGGGGGACTGGGAATTGAACTCAGGACCTTGCACTTACCTGCCAGGCAGGTGCTTGTGCCACTGAGCCATCTCCCCAGGCAAACCCATTTGTGGGATAGCTGATTACGAGAACTTTCACCTGATAATCATCCTACATTTTTATTGCTTCTCTTTGTTGAAAAGTAGCATCTATAGCTGTAGTTTAATTTTCTCCATTACTACTCAGAACAACTATGCCTGTCTACCTATCTCTGACACACACAGTGGACAGCTGGAAGAGAAAGCAATGTAAAATTTCTTTCAGTTTGGCCTGATTTCATAGGGCATAAGAAAATACCTTCTCTCTTTTGTGGTTTTATGTAAATGCTCGTGGCTGGTATTCCTGCCACGCAGGGCAGGACTCTAATTAGCAGCCACAGTTGGTTCCCTTGCTCCTCAGGAGTACTGTTTATTTCTTAAAGCACCAGGGCCTGAACACATGTGCGCAGCCTCTATTCGAGCCAGTCTATGTTCCCTGTACACTGTACTCCCTCCAGCCTGAGGACAGTGGGTCGTTCTAGTGGATTGCAGACTGACCAGTGATAAAAAGTAGCCTGCTACTTGCAATGTAGTCCGTCACTAGCAGTGTACTACTGCCTGGGGTATGTCAGTGAAGAAGAGACCTCATTGGAGGTACGGATTAAGTTAAATAATCAGTGTGAAACTGCAGCAGCCTTGGTGACAAAGAATCTTAATTTTTCAAATTCCAGAGGATAAAAGGGGGAAAACATGCTTGCTTTCTTCAAGCATTTGTATCTTCAGAAAAATCTGCCATTGCAATACTGCTTTTTCTCGAATGTTTTCCCCTCCCCTTTCTGGGAAGCTGGCGGAGCACAAACTCCCTTTTCTACCTACCAGCCAAACCCTGCCCCCAAGTATAGGTCTGCATGTGTGAATTTTAATTCATATCTGACACAAGAGTAAACCCACACTGTTGCCTGGAGCATCCAATGTAGACAGTCCTTAGTACTTCACCAGGCACAACAGTCTTATGGAGAAGAACGTTACAATAAATGTCATCTCCACATGTCCCAGGCTGCGTCAGGTCAGGTGACTTATACTACAGTTCAAGTTTTGGTAATGATTTTTGTACATGCTGATGTCAACTTCTGCCACAAGTATATTATTGTAAAGGAGAAAATAACCCGTATGCCTTTGACTAATCCAGTGATCAAAATGCATTTGAACTTCAAAATAAACCCTCACCCCTATCTTTAAACAGCTTCTATTAATAGCACCTTCTAAGAGAGGCACTGGTTTAAATAGGCACAGAACAGAAAAAGTACTCTAAAAATACTGTTGGAGTTTACCAATATATCCCATGCCACATAAATTACTGCTTTTTCTTATTATAAAAATATCAATACCCTTAGATATCAATCCATTAAATGTAAATCACTGAAAACATTTAAGTTTAGAACACTGCTCAGTTCCAAGACAAAACATGCTTTAAAGTTAAAAAACAAATTAGAGATGATGTAGACCTAAAGCAGGAGAGAGAGGCATGTACTGTATAGATGTCCATATTTAATTCTATGTACAGATAGTTGCTATGTACTTTAGATATTGTATTCTTAGGAGTATTTCTACAAAAACAAGTATCTTTTTTTAATAAGTCAAAACTCTGAACACCACAATTTGTCCTTTTCCTCGAGTAAACCCCCCCAGCATTTATGCAGTTTGAGTTTTATGAACTAAATAAGTTAATACAGTTCCCTAAGCTGTCCCTGTATTTCTCACCATGGATCTATTTTGGCCACACAGAGGTATATCTGTCGAACTGTTACAGGTCCTATGTAGCGAGGAGACACAGTGAAGGATTCCCTTGATGAAAGTGGCTCATTCTACCTGTTAGTGATACAACCGACACCATTTTCTTCAAGACAAAAAGCACACATTCAAGGAAAAGCTGATTAGGAAAAAAAAAATCTCCATTTTTCACATTACTTCAACACTTTATCAGAATGGCTGTGCACATTAATTTTACCAAGAGGACGCAAACACAGGAAAGCCATTCCCAGCCAGTGCGGTCCTGATCCTGGATTTTCAACATAAAGTGCTAGGAGACCGTGAGGAAGCTGGGAAGGTCTCGGGCTGCATGCCTTGGCGGAGTTCAGCACTCAGATTTATTCTTAAGTTCGAGGAGCTCCTCCGAGCCGGCTAGCTGCTCCTCTGGGCCATCCGGGGTCTCACCTGTGACGGCTAGGAGGATGATTTTCAGCCACTTCTGCTTCAGTTCCTCGCTGTCTGCAGCAAAGCTGTGCACAGACTTCGACTGGGTCAGTTTGAAGCTGTGTGGCAGGTCTGCGCTCCGCGGCATGTCGTCCACAAGGTAGCCCAGCAGCGGAATGGTGGCCTGAGCTCGGACATCCTGTACAGAGAATATCAGGCATCACAACTGACAGGCGGGCCTGCTGCTGGGGCCCCTGTGCTGACAAAACCTTTGCTTCCCACTGTGCCCCACTGTGAGCTCCCGGGCAGAAGGGTCGCCAACCTCTCCTCACGTGGCCCATAGCAATGTTGGCTGCAGGCTTGAGGGAGGAGGGCTGAGATCCAAAAGAATGGGGAAGAAAATACCAGCCAGCTCACGGTGAGGCCCGTCAGTCGGTGCTCATCAGGGCAGCACGGGGCATGAATGCGATACTTACTTGGTAACCCATTCATTTATTAACTTATTCATGGATGATGAAAGGGTTAGGATAAACAAAGCAGGGTGAAGAGCACAGAGCTTGGCAACCGTCTGGTTCTATAATAATTTTGCTAGCCCTTGAAGGAGATGCAACAGACATGTTTACATTTTTACCGTTTCTAAGGTGAATGCATGCGTGGTGTGAAAGTTTTTTTTCTTTTTTTTTAATGTATTTGGTGCAGGGTCTGCAGGGTCTCACTACACAGACTGGACTCATAGTGATCCTCCTGCTCTCGGCCTCCCAAGCTCTGGGATTACAGGTGTGCGCCACCACGTCCAGCCTCAATCGCCCTCTCAGTGTGCCCCAGGGGCGGGGCCAGGACTACCGCCAGGGACAGAACCTCAGTCCCTGTGGCAGCCTAAGCAGATGCTTCAATCTGCTCAGCTGTCTGGCCAGCCCAACGGTGGTCTGTTTTTTAAGTGCTGCGTAGTAGACACTTGATTTTACTGGCAGCCCAGCCTGGCTACCAAGCTCTCCCCACAGACTAATCTCAGATGCACAGTTACGGAATCCATGGCTGCCTGAAATCCACCTGCCAGTCAAACTGCTGTCATTTCAAATATTCACTGAGCTCAACACAAACCAAAAAACGAATGTCTCCAGCACTAAAAAAGGTGCCTTAACGACTCCTCCTGAAGCACACGTCCTAACTCGCCTTTCTACAAATTCAAAAAGCAGGAGGAATGAGAGAGGGACAGAAGCAAATGCTCCCCACAGGAAATAGCATAAGGTCAATAGTCAGCAGCATGGTACACTTGATTTTAGTCATTGTTTTTCGATTTCAGTCAGGTACAGTGATACTACCTGAGCTCTGTGACCTGCACAGGAATGGAAGGACTTCTGTTTCGCTCCCACGAGCCCTCCCTCTGTCCCTGGGGGCTTGGTCCCCACAAACACAAGCCGTGTAGCTACCTGGGGGGCTCCGTACATGTACAGCACAAGAGGGTCTTGCTTGGGGATCACACACCAAACCTTCTGCCAAGGCTTTGACTTTTCCATGTACTGAAGGAAGCTGCACACCACGCTGTTTCCCGATACCTCTGCTGATTCAATCTAGAAAAATGTAACAAGGAGAGAATAAATACCCAACAAGCCAGACACAGAAGACAACTGAAGGGAAGCAGGCGTCAAATACAGATAAAGCACAAATATTTACATAAAATACATCCACTGTGCTGGGGAGATAGCTCAGCAGAATAACCATCCACCTGGCAAGCGCAGGGTTCTGAGTTCAATCCCCAGTACCACACACACACACACACCAAAAAAAAAAAAAAAAAAACCACAAACACACAAAAAACATCCACTGGATTGTCTAGAAAAGATTCATTTGCAATCACTGCTTTAAAGTCTTACGGCTTGGATCTAAAGCGTTGCCCCAAAGTCCTAAGTGCTCAGAGATGGGCCTGGTTATGGACCTACAAGGACACACATTCTTGTCCTAGGCTCCTCGCCAAGCCACCTCTTCACAGCTGTCATGGGGTGAACAGCTGTCCTCTGCCACCTGCTCCTTCACCACGCTGCATCTGCCTTGGAGCCCACCTACCATGGACTGAGCCCTCTGAAAATCGTGAACTGAACAGAACGTCTCCTCTAAGTGTCGGGTGTTGGGGCCACGTATATTGTCCCGGCAACAGGTAAGCTGACTAACACACTCTTTTACTAACGAGAAAAAAGCACTTCAATGCAGCATTAACTCTTTATATTATTAAATCTTGAATTGAAGTAATTAAAACATTCATTGATTGCTAATTACGTCAGTACTTTGCCTCATACATGTATTACTTCATTTAAAACACTAACACAGAGACGTTAACACTCAACCTCTGAAGCTGGATTTTTAATAGTTTCCTAACACACATTTTTTATTTCATGAAAGAACAAGTTTTTATAACCAATTAAGATCCCACATGGTGTATTGTTATGATAAAAATTTCTAAAACAATGGATTGTCGGGCCAGCAAGATAGCTCAGCGATTTAAAGCACCTGCTTAGGCAAGCTTAGGCAACCTCAGGGACTGCAGTTTCATCCCTGACACCACATGCTGCGCCAGCCCCACCCCCAGGGTAGGCCGAGCCGGCCATAATACTAAATAAATAAATAAATAAATAAATAAATAATCAAACAATGGCATATAGAATTTGGGGAAGTATCTGAACTCCTATTTCCTATTTCTCTCTTCTATTGTGCTGAGCGTGCATCCATGAGCTTCTCATCATTATGGCTCAAAGCCTCATGCAGTCACTGGGGCGGCTTCTAGAGTTTGTGATTAATTCATGATCCTCTCCTGGGATTGTGGGGTGAGTGCTGCACACCCTGGGCCAGAGAGAGGCTGTGAGCTGCCCCAGCCCCTGCTCCTCCCTTGGCTCTTCGCTGTGTTCTGCCGCCATGAACCTCTGCCCTCTGCCACGTGCCACTCTGCTGTGGAGCCTGCTGAGTATAGACTGAAACCTCCACAAGCTGTGAGCTAAATAAACCTTTCCTTAATTTTGGGTGTTGGATATTTTGTCTCAGCAATAAGAGAAAGTTAACCAAGACACTCGTAAAAGAAACCACACAACTTATTTCACTTAACACTGTACTAAGTTGCATCCATTTCCCTATAAATGCCTCAAGTTTCTCTTTCTTTATGGCAGAGTAATACTCCACTGAGTATAAATACCAATTTGTCTTATCCATTCATCTGCTGATGGATCTGTATGCTATTTCCAAGTTCTCTTATTATAAATTATGCTATTATCATGAGTATACTTGGGGAGATAGTTCCATGGCACAAGTGCCTGACTGGCAAGTGCAAGGTCATGAGGTCCAATCCCAGTCCCACAAAAAAGAAAAAAAAAAAAAAGAGTATACATGTACCCCTGCAATATGATAATTTAACTCTTTTGGGGCAGTATCTAGGAAAGCAATAGCCAGTTCAAACATAACTTCTATTTTTAGTTTTTTGAAGACTCTCCCCACTTATTTCCATATATTGCACTACTTTCTATTTCCATCTACAATGTAGTAGAGTTGCACACCTCCCACATGCTCACCAGCATTTGTTACTATTAAATTTTTTGATGATGGCCATCCTCTCTGGGTTAAGACGGTGTAGTTTTAATTTGTGGTTCTGTGATGGCCAGCCATGGTGAACTTTTTATGTATTTTTTCTTTCTTTCTTTTTTTTTTTATATTTTAGGGAAGGGCCTGCAGGGTGTTCAGGGTCTCACTACTAGGTCAGACTCATAGTGATCCACTTGTTTACAGTTTCCCAAGAGCTGGGATTACAGCTGCATGCCACCACGCCCAGTCTTAACTGCTGTCTCAGAATGCCTCAGGGGCAGGGCTGCAAAACAGGCCTGGGGAGCGAACCCCGGGCCCTTGTGCCTGCTTGTAGGTGCTTTAATCTGCCAAGCTATTTGGCCGGCCCTACTTTTTATACATTTACTAGCTGTTTGTACGTCTTTGGAAACATTACTGTTCATTCTGGCTAGTTTTTATGTGGGTCTCTATTTTGGATGATCTAAAATTTTGAGTTCCTTATATATTCTAACAGGATGTTAGTCCTGTCTGTAGAATAGCTCGCAAATGTTTTCCCCCATTCTTTAGGTCATCTTTTAGCTCTGTTCATGGTTTCCTTCGCTGTACAGAAGATTTTTAATTTGATATGAACCCATGTGTTGACTGTCAGCATTATTTCTTACACCACAGCGTTCTGTTCAGAAAGTCCTTGCTCATGCCCATGTCTTTAATAAAAGTTTTACCCATTTTCTCTCCCTGCAGATCATTTGTTTTAACATTTAGATCTTTGAGCCACCTTGATTTTAGTTTAGTACGTGGTGAGATATGCATGCGGACTTAACCTCCCTGTAGATATCCAATTTTCCCAGCATCACTTACTAAGCAGGTTATCATTTCTTTAGTGTATGTATTTTGATCCATTTGTCACAGATCAAATAGCTCTTCATGCCTGGGGTCTATTTTTGTTTCTGCTCCTTCTGTTCTGCTCCGCTGATCACGTGCCTGTTGTGCCAGGGTCCTGTTGCCTTCCTCACTGCAGTTTCATAGCAGGCAGTCATTTCCAGTCTGGCATCGCAATGTCACCTGCTTTTCTCCTGCTGTCTAGGACTGCTTCTGCTATTCTGAGTCTCTTTCAATTCCATGTAAACTTAAGAACTGCTTTCTCTGTTCTGTGGTATTTTACCTGTGACTGCATTAAACCTGTACAACCATCTGGACAACGCTGCTCGTCTCCTCCTGGGTTCAGGGGACATTGTTCCATTTTTTTTTTTTCTTGTTTCAGAACTTTTGTTTGTTTGCTTATTTATTTTTATGGCCGGCTCAGCCTGCCCTGAGGGCAGGGCTGGCGCAGCATGTGGTGCTGGGAATCGAATCTCAGTCCCTGCAGCTGCCTAAGCTTTCCTAAGCAGGCACTTTAGACCACTGAGCCATCCTGTCGGGCCCCCATTGTTCCATTTTTTGATGTCCTCTTCAATTTCCTTTTGTAGTGTAATGTAAATTATACTGTGGAGGTCATTTCCTTAGGTTAATATTTTAGGTTAAGTAGTTTGTTTATTTATTTATTGTACCAGGGATTGAACTCAAGACCATGCGCTTGCCAGGCAAGCACTTATTCTACTGCCCTATCTCCCCAGCCCAGTATTTAAATTTATTGATGCTGATTTTGTCGCTTATTTTGCGTCCTGCTGCAGTGCTGAATTTGGTGATCAACTCTTAAGTTTTCAAGTCTTTTGGTGGAGCTTTTTGGGTCTTGTGAGTTAAAAGGTCAGATCATCTGCAAATGCTACTATTCTGGTTGCATCCTCACCTGTGTGCATCCTTTTTCTTTCTCTTGCCTAACTGAAAAGCAGTCAGTCTCCTTCAGACCTTGCATTTTTAGCCAAAATGCTTGCCTAACACAAGAATAAAAATGCAAAAGGCAAAAACTACCCAGAAATGTCCTAGCACCTGAGATCATTAAAGACATCTTCATTGTAATAAAGTTTTGAAAAGCTAGCTTTTTGCTTTATTCCTAACAGATTGGCTAAAAGAGCGGCAATGCCATTTTATTAAGTGACACTTTCTATTAAATGGATACCTTATAGAAATGAGCTGGCTTACTTTCCTTTCTCTCTTGAACCCCTTACATCAGGGCTCCACACCACATTCACTGCAGTGGACAAGGCAGACTTCTGTGTTCCCAACTAACACCTGCTCAGTATGGCAGGCAACAACGTCTACGAAGCACCAGAGAAAATACTGCATTCTTTGCAGGCCAAGAGACCAAGATCAGGATACAGTGCAGGTAGATGTAGGTAACATGCCATAGACCTATCAATAAGAGTGGAATTCTTTGGGGAAGAGATAACATTTTCTCCCCCAAGTGCTAGTTTGCAAACCCTTGTTACCTGTTAAAAATAATACCATGCTTTAAGAAACTTTTATAGCAATCTGCAATGGTAACATGTGCACAACTATGTGTTTCTATGGATCTGTGTGAGGGGAGACAGGTGACAGATGCAGCATCCCTGGACATCAAAACAGTATCAGAGGCAAAGGCCTGTGGCTTAGCTACAGCCCATGAGCCAGGGCGACTTTGGACGGATGAACATTTACCGTCCTCATGACAGGGAGCCCTGATTTGAGACTCCAATTAACTGCAATGCCATCTTCCCCTGAAGAAAACCCCCTATCCTAATTAGCACATCTGTGGTACAAAAACCTACACACTAAATGCTACTTTTGAATTTTTATCCTAACAGTGGATTGGCGATGAAAAAGAGTAAAAAAATTAAATATGTCTCAGTGTATTGCCTGAGTTATTTTTGTCAATAAACTTTTGTGGGCCCAGACTCAATGGCTGTTTCCTCAGGTGGCCTGAAGCTCCCAATGGGACTGTCCCATGTCCCCTGGAGGACATGAAGGATGTGCCACCATGCTCCCCACAGACATGTGCTACGTAGGCGACACGTGCAGTTCAGCGCGTGTGCACGCATGCTTAGCTCCTCACCTCTGGACTTCATACCGTTTGCTCAAATGAGCTAATCTAATAAGTAACTGATTAATTTTCACCCAAATGTAAAATTTCCTAGGAAACTAGCCAGGGTTTTTTTTTTTTTAAGTTTCACACATGCATCCTGAAGCTTAATCTTAAAATATGTTTTCTGACTCACACTGTGCCAGTCACATCAGCTGCTGCCGTGACATCTGTGGCAGAGGCTATGTCCCTGGAGCTGGCGAGGGACACTGTCCCAGCTAGGCAAGGGAGAATGCACCCAGGACCCTAGCACTCTGGGAGGCTCAAGTAGGAAGGCTGCAATTCCCAGCCTAACTGGAGCCAATCAGTGAACCCTATGTCAAAATCAAATTGTAGGAAGGGGCTGGGGACACAGCTCAGAAGGCCCTGCATTCAGTTTACCATCTGGCACACAAGTAACATTCATGTCCCAGAAGGACTTGGAACTATACTCAGACATAGCTGTAGTTTGTGGGGCTATATGTTAACTTTATATGAAGCTTGATGTCTAAACACCTCAGGAATGGCTTCCATACTTACAAATGTAAATATCACTTATAAATATTCAAGATACAACTATTGATTTTCTTAGAAATTCCTCCAAGCCAAGTGAATCTCTTGATCTGGAAACACAGAGTCTGATCAACATCTCCAGGCTATATTAATTTTATGGCTGCAAGGGCCTACTATAAAAGTTACTCATTATCTTTTATTATCGTTGGATATAAACTCATGTGAGATACAGACAACCTTAGAATGCCCAGGCAGACATCTAAACTGACTGTATTTCTTAAACAGGGTCTGGCTTTGTGGTCAAGGCTGACCTTGAACTACATAGAGCTTGCAGCAATCCTCTGTGTTAGCCTCCCAAATACTGGGATTAGAGCATGCACTACTATACCTAAAATTGACTTTCTTTCTTTTATTCCTTTTTTTTTCTGTCTCTGTGAGACAGTGTTTCGCTACACCACTCAGGCTGGTCTTGAACTTACTTTGTAGCCCAGGATGGCTTGAGTTAACAGCAATCCTGCTTCAGCCACCTGAGGGCTGGGATTATAGACATGCGCCACCACACTTGGTTAAAGGAACTTACTTATTTATTTGGCAGGACCAGGGTTTGAACTCACAACTTTGCACTTTCCAGGCAGGCACTTGTGCCATGGGGCTATCTTCCCCAGCCCTGGCTAAATGAACTTTAGTGAATCAAGTTCACTTAAGAAGCTGGGTATGGTGGCTCAGGTCTACAATCCTCCTGAGGCAGGAGGACCACTACATTGAGAAAAACCTGCGCAATTTAGTGACTTGGCAAGACCTTGTTTCAAAATAAGAATTAAAAACAACTAGAGATTTAGCCTGGTATGAAGGCCCTAGCTCAGCCCCCAGCAACCCCCATCCCTTGGGAGGCGTTTCCATAGTAACACTCATTACTGTTAATGGCTATGAGGAGCACAATAAACTGAATATGCAAAGAACTGAAAGAGTACTTCAGGCAGTAAAAGATACTTTAAATTTCAAAACTTTCACGCAGTAGTGTTCAAAGTCAATATGATGAAATTCAAGGAAAAGTTTTCCGATAAAGAATATATCCTACAGGGCCAGGGA
>PVJA010018112.1:0-40511 GCA_004027025.1 Myocastor coypus | reverse complement strand
ACACAATATTTGAAATTTGTGTTAAAATGGTTCTGCATGACAAGTGGACAGGGAGAGGGAGAGGGAGACAGGGAGGGAGCGGAGCCAGGAGAGTGCTTATAGCACTGAGTGTGTTTGTAGTTTGCCCTTAAAAGTATTAAAAACAAAATGAAATTTAAAAATTAACCATAGATGAGGACATGTCCCGCTTCCATCCAAAACTGATCCTTCACAGGCTTCTCTCTCAGGAATATCCACAATCTTTCCCATTTACATAGAAATCTATTAGCAGGTCAGGCAATCCATCTGCTGCATCATGATTAGCATTTTTATTCTGTGAAATAGAATAAAATGGCACAGAAGAGTAAAGAAGAAAAATAAGAGAGGCTACTGCATATGTAATAAAAACACGCATTGCTATGCAAAGCTAGATAAGTGTGAGTGTACACACGCATGTGTGTATTCTTTTTCCCAGCGGACTGTGGTGCAAAAAGACTTGAGAGCCAGCCCCACATTATGCATGCCCCAAACCTTACAGCTCTCAGCCTGAGTCTCCGTCTGTCATCCCACTCCTACGGGGCCACCTCCGTCCAGGCCAGCCCAGGGCATCCAGGTGGTTCCTTACTCATGTTGGACACCTGCTCAAGTGCTGCCACATCAGGAGTTGCCCCACTATCCCGGGCAGCGCCGCCTGCTGGCTCTTTTCTCAGGGTGACCATGGTTCATGGGCCTCATCCCTGCCCGTCGAGGATGGCAGCCGTATGACAGCAGGGCGCTCACCCGTCTTGTTGGCAGTGGTGCCTCAAGACCTCGAGCACCGTGCAGCATGTTCTAGGCACTCAGTGAACACCCACTGAGGAAATCAAAATGATCGAGGCTTCCTGTATGCCTAGGGCTGTGCTCTGTGCTAGAGAGGGAACATTAAACAAGGCAACTATAACCTAGGCCTGGGGTGTGGGTAGGAAGAAGCCGACACACAGCAACATGACAGCGTGTTTCAACTCTGCAGAGCACAGCCAGGAGGAGTAGGAGATCCTGTGAATGGATAAAAGAGGGGCCAAAGCATGTGCTGTGTGTGTGGTGCATGTTATACATGATGTTTGTATGTAGGGGTGTATACTATACATGGTATGTTCATGTACTGTGTATTGTATGTGACCTGTGTATGTATGCATAAACGTAGTGAGCCTACACTGTGTATAAGGGTATATGTGTATGTGTAGTGTCTGTGTATAGATGGGGTGTGCCTATGTGGGTTGGTGTATAAGCCTATGGTATTTGTGGTTGTATGTGCTGCGGTGTGCTTGCATATCTGTGTGGCAAATGTACAGTAGGAAGTGTATTCATGTAGGGTGTGTGCATGTAGAACATATGTCTGTTTGATGCATGTGTTATATGTGGTATGTGGTATATCTGTGTAGTGTGTCTGTGTGCCATGTGTATGCATATATGTATATATATATATATATATATATATATATGTGCTGGGTGTCTGTGTGGGATATGTAGGTTCATGTATGGCTTGTGTAAGTGATGTATACATCTTGTGTGTATGTGCTATGTGTGTTTACACTGTGTGCACTGTGTACATGTGGGGTTCCTAGATGTTGTGTATGTGGCAGTACATTCATGTGTGATGTGCAGTGGGTATGTGTGCCTGTGTCTGTCTGAGGCATGGGTCCTTGTGTAGTGTGTGTGTGAATGTGTGTGAGAGCGTGGCTGAAGGTGTTGGGGAATGATTTCCTCTTTTTTGAGAACAACATGAAAGCAGACATAGAAATCAATAGTGAACAGATAAAAAATGCAATTAAAACTGATTGAAAGATCCAAATTGACATTTCTTATAGGGCGCACCTTATCATCAGCTGGCAAGTGAAAAGGTGCTTGATGTCACTGATTCACACTCTCCAGCACTGAGCTGGCCAACAGTGGCACACACGGGTGCCCGCTTGAAAGGAGCAGGACTGCAACGGCCCTTGGAAGGTGCCAGGGGCAGCTGCTTTGGGAGATGGCCCATCCTAACAGAGGTAAATATGCTCTTATAATAAAACAGCTTTATTCCTAGGTGCTTTTAAAATCTACATTCATAAAAGCCTGCATATGCAAATGCTCATAATAATTGTATGAAAACCCCAAAATAGAAACAACTTTGAATACCTACCAATAGGAGAAGGGATAAACAAAGAAATATAACAGGAAATATTCAGCAATAAGACGAAATAGACTATTAACACACAGAAACTGAACTTCAAAGGCATTATGTTGGGTGAAAGAACCTAGTCACAGAAGAGTAAATACTGATGATCCTCTTTATGTGAAGTTCAAGACTAGGTAGACGGTATCACCTGGGGGAGAGATGTTGCCTAAAAAAGTGACCCAGAGAGCTCTCTGTGATGGGATGGAGTGATTGGCTTTGGGAGGAGCTGTCTAGAGGCAGAGGGAGCCTCCCGGGAAGACCATGAGGTGGAGAAAGATCCTCCTGAAGTGGAAGTGAGTCTGGAGATGGCTGCAGATGGCCGGGTGGTTACTGTGCTACACTACATAGGCTGTGCAGTAAGAAGCACAAGGGTGAGATGGCCTGATGCTGTGGCAGTGGACTGGAGAGAGTGTGAAGTGGGAGTGGCTAGAGCTGCTGGGAACACCACCACCACGAGTGGAGAGGCCAAGGGAAATTGTTTCGATGCTTTAAGTGGCTGAGTCAGCATTTGGAAGCAGCTCCTCTTTGTGGGCTGGGGGACATACATAATTTCTGTGAAGGGGGAGCAAGGAGCTGGTGGGAAGGTGGGAGGACAGGTAGAGCTGGTCCCATAGGTCACTGAGAGACCTACTGTGTGCTACTTATTTTTGCTGTGTAACCAACTATTCCAGAATTGAGGAACTTAAGAGAACCACCACTGTGTGAGCTCATGACAGTGTTACCTGGACTAGGCTCAGCAGGTGATTCTTCTGCTGGCCTTGGTGGTTTCTAGGAGTGGATCCCTGCAGTCTAGACTCATCTGTCTATCTCTCACCCTTTCCTTCTGTCTTTCCTTCTGCTTCTCCTTTTCTTTCTCTTTCTCCTCCTCTTGCTCCTCAGAGTCCCACCAGCAGGATAGCTGGGCTTCCTGCATCCCTTCCAGGAATCCAGGAGCACTGGGGCAGCTGCAGGCTTCTTCCTAGTGGTGCTGGGTGCTGCCACATTGCATTTGGTTGTATTGTACCACTTAAGGGACAACACAAAGCCAACCCAGATTCAACAAGAGGTGTTCACACAGAGGTCATAATGTACAGACTACCATAGCCACACGCTAGCTGTGTGATGTTGGCCAAGTCATTCAGCCTCTCCCAGCCTCAGTGTCCTCCTCTGTAAAAGATGGGGGCACTAACATCTTCTTCCCAGTGTCCCTGTTCCTGCAGATTGATGTTACACATGTGAACAGCATGTCGAAACACCTGGCACAGGGCAATGGCAATTCACCTTGATTGCTGTTGTTAAGGCAGAGCTGGCTTTACTGAGCCCCTGTATTGCCTAAGGCACTGTTCTAAGTTTGCCTCAGCTTTGCTCTGCTAAGGGAAGGTCTCGCATTCAGCAGTGGGAGCAGAGGGCAGCCTGAGAAGTCTCTCATTTCTCGCCAGCATCCGCTGCTCAATCAGAAAGGCCCGTCAACCCTCAGAGGCCAGGAGTGGAGCCAGCCAGCAGTGGGCTCTCCCATTTCCCCCTCCCACTCCTTTGTTTTCCTCTTATTAATTAAATATGGTCAGCTGTTTACATGGATAACTGTTGCCATGCCAACAGAGAGCATCTTGGGGTGACCCTTGCTTCGCTACAGGAAGCCGCTCCTGCAGCCTGTCTCTCAGGTCCCTGTCCCCTGTGCTCCTGTTTCTAACACCTCTTTCCTGCCAACCAGCTCCTGAAGAGAGCAGGACACAAGATCCCTTAGACTCTGCTTAGCATCTAACCCTTGGGAAAATGATAAAAGTTACTGTGAAACCAGCAGTGCTTTAAAATGAATGTATTTCAGTCAGCCCAGCCAGCATGAGACATCCTGCTGCATAGAGCTGGGGAACATGGCATTGACTCTCTTCAGCAATCTCATGGATTCAGAGCTTGCCCTTCTGTCCCCTTTGATTCTGCAGTGATTCTGCAGAGATTAGAGGATGTTCCGCTCATAGGCCAGCACCTGCCACCCAAAATGGCCTCTGCAGTCTCCATCACCAGTGTCTCCCGAGGACTTAGAATTCAGGATCTTCGGACCCACTCAGAGCTACTTAATCAGAATCTGTATTCTACCAAGATCTCTAGATGATTCATCTGCACTTTAATATTTCAAAAGTCTGCTTTAACAGCGATGGCCAGGATCACCAACTGTCAGTCTAACCAAGTACTCGGGCTTTGGAGCCAGCCATCTGTGTGAGACTCAGCTCTCGACCTGGGTGACAGACACCATAGAACATATAGAGAGTTCCTCCATGTGTCAGTCCCAAGGTACACACCAGAGAGGCCACAGAAGCAAAGGCAGCCTGGATCCTGCTCCCTGGGTAGCATGTACAAATAAAAGAGTAATTGTAAGATTCTGAGTGATGTAATCAAGGTGCCACCCATTCATTCTATTAACTCAGCCAGTGCCTACTTTATGTCAAAGCCTGCAGTGATGGGCACATACAGTGGGACCTGACCTAGGTGGGAAAATCAAGGAGGACTTCCTAGAGGAAGTGGCTCCAGAACAGAGCGTGAAAGATGCATTGGAGGTCACTGGGGGAGAAGTACGGCATGGGCCATGGAAGACAACTCAGCAAAGTGCTATTGAAAAGACAAATGTGTTGAGCCTGGTGAATCTCCATGTACCAGGCCAAGCAGTCGCCAAGAACGAAGGGCAAGGAGGTGCACTTTGTCTTGGGAGTGACTGTGCAGAGCCCAGGGTGAATGGTGGAGGCGGTAGTGGGAGGCAGGAAAAGGGGAGGTCAGGTCAATCACCTGTCTTGAAGCAATGCACCCTGGGAACAGGTGGGAGAGAGAGATAGCCACTGGCGTGCAGCAGAAGGCCCCCTTGATTTTATCTGTTCTTTGTAGCCAGGGAGGACTTGCTGTGGTACTGCGGACATGTTGCTCATCATCTTAGAAGCCTGTTTCTTCTTTCTCTCACAACTGGGGATAGTGATAGTGAGGAAATAGAAACCAACCTTACTGCACTTGATTAGGTTGGGATTTCTCTTCAACAGTGTGTGTGTGTGTGTGTGTGTTCCCACTTGGAGGAATGTCCTGATCAAAACTGCTTGAGGATGACAGAGGATACCCCAGGGGTTCTTGGGTGGGCAGAAGCTATGTGTGGAGCCCAGGAGGCAGCTTTAGAGAGAACAGAGCAGTGTAGAGTAGATCTAGGACGTAGGAGCTGGCAAGGGGGCTGGGTCCTCAGACCTGTAGAACCAATGCCAAGGCAGATCACCCCAGCCCCTCAGCCAAGTCCAGCACCCTCCTCTGGTCACATTAGCTTGCGTTGGAGTGAATCCTCAAGGTGGGGGGTCCCTGGCAACTTGCCTATATCCAGGTTGGATTCGATGCCAATTGATCAGACAAGCAGCCAGGAGGGCAGGAGCCCAGAGTCCTCAGCAGTGTTGAGCAGAGCTCTTGGAGTGGCATTGATAGAGAAACTAAGGCTTCAAGCTGTGTTGGCCACTTCCTCAAGGGACACGGAGACCTCAGCTAGCTCCTGGTTAGACACATTAAGCGGAGGAGTGGCCCTGCCCCCCCCCCCACCTTATACTATACAGCAAATGACACAGAGTAACTTTGTTCCCTTGATTCCTTCTGCTGTATTAACAAGGCACATCAGCACCTGCTCGGTGCCGGGCACTCCGTGGTGCTCATTAGCTACATCATGGAAAGAAAGAGACTGAAATCTCTGCTGTGGGGCTTACACAGAGCAGAGGGATCTGCACAGCAGACAAATGGAAACAGCTAGTACATTACCTGACGGTGCCAGCTAGGGAGAACAACAGGAAAGATTCCTCTCTCATTGTGAAGGAGGGGGAGAAGGAGCACCACAGCAGGAAGGATACGCCCCAGGGGAAGCTAGGGAAGGCTCGGTGCAGGCGCACACTGACCTCCGAGCAGAGGCCTGAGGGGGCGAGGAGAGGGAGCCTGAGGATGCTTGAAGCAAGACCATTCTGGAAAGAAGGAGCCTGCCGAAGGGCTTTCCGCACACCTAGGAAGAGGAGACTGACTTGGAGAGCAAATTGGAAACCCCTGGGCTCCCGAGGGCAACAGTGGGCTTGCGACGGAGCTGTGCAGAGGAGGTGGAAGGGACCATGGGCTCAGAGTCCCAGCATCACCCAAAGAGGGGGAGACGGGGATGACTTGGCAGGAAGAAGTTTATATACAAAGGAGAGAAAAAGGCCATTTGAGCCAAAAGGTGAGGTCCCAGCTCAGGCTCAGGGCAGCACAAACATCACCACCTCTGAGAAGCCTTCCCTGACTGCCTCCTCCACCGAGGCCTGCGGAGCCCTGTCTCTGGGCTGCTCTGCGCCGGTCCCTGTCACTGCGTCTCACTGTGTGCTGTACGTGCCTTCCCTAGGCCTCAGTGCTGGGACCTGAGCCTAGCGGCTTCACACTAAGCTACATCCCCAGCCCTTTTCAGAGAAGGTCTTGCTAAGTCACTAAAGTGGGGCACAGGGAAGGTGTAGATGGCAGGTGGGAAAGAGGGCCAGGCACTGGCCTGGAGTTGGGCTCTGAAGAAGCGATGGCAGCTATGCAGTGCGTGGTTTCCAGAAGGACGGGGTTGGGGGAGAGTTATCAATGAGCCGGGATGCTAATGGCCCTGACCACAAGCAGAGAGAACAAAGAACTTGAGGGAAAAGAGACCTTACTGAGAAATGAGCCTTAACCATGGAGTGTGAAGGAGAGGGACCAAGTGAGATGCACCCTACCTCGGATGTTCGGGGGTGGATGAAAGAGCTGCCCCTTCTTCAGGCATCAGAGGACCTCCACCCACATCCCTGAATGCAGCCACCGCTGGGACATTGACTTTGAAATGATAAATCAGACGCAGGAGTAAGAATAATAATGTTCACAACAGCTCAGGCCAATGGCTATTAGTCTCCACTAGGGCCGAGGCGGGTACCTTTAATGGAACCCGGAAATGTGTGTGCAGTCAATTTTGATACACCTGGCAAACAGGACCACTGCTGCTATAATGTGAGGCTGGATTCAGAGAGCTATAAAATAATGATAATGATGATGACAAGGCTGCACTGTGAGAGCACATTAAAATCAGATTAATTAGTTAATTTAAAATAACAATACCCATTAAGATCATTAGGAATGCCTTAACTCGATTTAGCATCCCAGCTGTAGACTTCGTATGGCTTTTCTCAGGAAGCATCTAGCTCAGGTTTGTGATGTGGAGATGCGGTCTCCTGTTTCTTCCCTTACTCGAGAAGCATTTATTGAACACCTACCAGGTGCCGCATGCCTGGCTGGGCTTGGGGCTGGAGAGAGGAACAGGACAGGGCCCCGTCTTTCCGGGTTTCACTCTCAGTGAGGGAGAAAGGACTGGGAGCAGTCAGCAGAGGTCCACGCCTGCAGATGTGTGCCGGAGTACATGGGAGACAGTGGAAGGATGGCTTTTCTGGGGGCCAGTAAGCTCAAAGTTTTGAGAGGCTGGTAAACAGCTAGCTGTGAGGAAGACAGAGAACACCTGGTATATCTCCTCAGAGACCGAGTCTGTGAATCTGTTTCCACGAGGCACATGGAGGGGCAGGGCCAGGCTACGGCTCTTGACTCCTATTTCTCATTGCTCTCCCTGTTCTCAAAGCTCCCAAGTAGGTTCAGAGCCTGGGCGCTTTCTTGTGAAGGAGGCCAAGAGAGGCTGTCTTAGTTACTTTTTACTCATCGCTGGGACAAACACCTGACACTCAAAATGAAGGAAGGAAAGGTTTATTTATTTAGCTCATAGTTACTGGAGGTTTCAGTCCATACTTAGCTGGCCCAAGGCTGAGTGGAACAGGGCAGAGAGCATCCAGTTCATGGCAGTGGAACAGCAACAATCGCGACAGAGGCAACTGACCAACCATGGCAGCAGAGAGCAACAGCATGAGTCTGTCTCTCTGTCTCTCCTTATGTTACATTCAGGCTCTCTGCCTGCGCCTATCCACCTTAGGTCACACCTATAATCCCAGCAGTACTCACACCCATAATCCCATCAATACTAAAACACGTAATCCCAGTGGATCATGAGGCAAGTATCAAGCTCTAGAAGTCCCCGCTCCATGATTGCATGAGGCTTTGGGGGGACAATTGGACACAAACCATGACAGGGGATCTAAAGAAGCTACAGTCTCTACAGTCATTGAGGGAGCGGTGGATGGGGACACCAGCATTCTGCCTGGCCAGCTGTGGTTGGCTGAGCTTCTCCTGGGCCTGCTTACAAGATTGGCAGCCACTTCTCCCTGCTAGACTGGAGGAGTGGAGGAGGCGGCCCTCAGTCCAGGGAGAGGTCCGGAAGGACTGTAAAGGAGTTAGAGTGCCCAAAGCTGCTGGAGATCAGTGTTGTGCTCTGACAAGGCAGAGACGGGCCCAAGATGGTGCCAGAAGGGACCCAAAGGAAGAGTTTGGACCTCACTGAGACAGTAGTAAGAGACATTGAGGAGCTTTCAGGGGAGTGCTTATGTGACAATACTTACATTTTCCTGAATGTCCCTGCGGTTGCTAAGAAAGACCATCTTGGATATAAACCTCCAGACCAGGCTGTCATATAGAAATTCGGTGGTGATGGCGAATCCACCTCTGGGCCCTCCAGTATGTCAGCCAGTCACCCATGTGGCCACAGAGCAGAACTACTGGGATGGGTGGGTCAGAGGCCCTCACTCAGCAAACTCATTTAAACCCCAAATGTCTGTGGCTGTCATACTGCACACAGCTCCAGACCCTTCTCAGGAGAGGAGGGGCCCGGAGGCTGTTATTCCGGACCCCTGTGAACACAGGTACCTCACCCTCCCTTCACGTTTGCCCGGGGTATAGTTTCTGGTGCCAAGGGAAGGCACGTTTTCTGACGACTTTCCAGACAATCTCTACAAGTTTATCCTCTAGCTGTGGAGGCGCAGCGCAGAGCTGCTGCCTTCCGAGCCCGTCAGCACTGAGTGTGATCTTTCTGCTTCTCCAGCTCTGCTTCTCCAGCCTCCAGCACATGAGAGGGCTCACGTGATAGATTAAGGAGCCTACTTCAGAAAGTCCCAGGGCCTCCTTGTTACCTCTCTGCCCTCGACCCTCTGGAGCAGTGCACTGCAGCCCATCCTTACCCCCAAGCACATTTTTAATGACAACAGCACTAACGATGATGCTAATCATAACAACCCGGAATGTTCTCTTGGCCTCCCTAGGCACAGATCAGCCCTCTCCGCAGGGCAGGAAGAGCCTCTGTGCGCAGCGTTGCTCGGGGATGAAGGTGAGCTTGCATTTCCTTTTCCTTCCTGTGTTCCATCTGCGGCCCATCTCTTCCTGGCTTTAGTTTTCAATTAACAGCCCGATCCTCTGGATTACAGTTTCTCATTTATCAAGATTATTAGTAGCAAAAAAAAAAAAAAAAAAAAATACTAACAATAATGAAAAATATTGGCCACAACCGTGCCCTCTGCTCCGAGCACCTCCTTCTCTACTCAGTGTAATTAACAGTCAACCAAATGGGCAAATAAAAGCTTGGATGCCCCCTCCAGCCCCGGAGAGGATACAGCAGCATCGTGGACCCCAAGTAGGCCACTGATGCTGTACCAGTGAGTGCCCCCAGCGGATATGAAGCAAAACAAATGAAGCTCGGCTGTGAGGGGAGAACCTAATAAATCTTGCCCAAAATGGCTTTCACTTCAGGGCCTAGGCTGTAATTACTGGGGGTATGGCAGGGCAGCAGCAGAGAGGGGGCTCAGGAGCCTCTGAAGGAGGACTCCTGCTCTGTCTCCGACCCTGGTCCAGCGATCTGGACCTTTGAGAGGACAGGCATGCTAGCTCTTCTCATGTAGCTTTTTTTTTTTTTTTTTTCAAAACGAAGCTTTATTTTGGAAAAGACAGTTGAATTGGGTTTTGGTGGAAGGTACAAGCAAGAAGGGGTAGTAATTACCCCAAGCAGTAATGTCCCCCTAAGGGCGGGCTGAGGGATAAGCTGAGCCTCAGGTAGGTCTCTGGCTCCTCGTGCTCGCTTGTAGAGCTGTCTCCCCACAGGCTTTGGAGCTGCCTCAGGAGAGGTGCGGGCTGGGAGAGGCTGCTGTGGTGCATTTCGCTTGGGCAGGACACTGGAGATCTCAGACATCCGCCTCCCATAGTGGGTCTCGATCTTCCTCACAGCCACAGAAGACCTGGTGCGGGTGAAGGCCGGGCTTTGGAGGCTCTCCCAAAGCCAGGGCTTGTGAGGCCCCCATAGGGTGAGTTTACCATTCCTGAATAGCTGCCACTGGTGGTCTTCATGTGGATGCCCAAGGTCTGCATCCCAGCCTCCAGCCTCTTCTCCTGACCCTCCAGCAGCTTACACTAGGTGGCAATCTCAAGGTCCAGGGCCCACTGGACGTTGATGAGTTCCTGGTACTCACGCAGCTGCTGGGCCTTATCCTGCTTGGCCTTCTGAAGGGCAGCCTCCAGCTGGTCCAGCTTGGCATTGGCATCCTTAATGGCCGCCTCCCCACGCTGCTCGGCATCAGCAATGGCAGCCTCCAGGGACACTCTCTGGCCTTTGAGGGCCTCAATCTCTGCCTGCAGGTGGCTGATGCTGCAGCTCATCTCAGAGATCTCAGACCTTGTGTGGCGGAGGTCATCCCCGTGCTTCCCAGCCAGAGTCTGCAACTCTTCATACTTGATCTGGCACATGCTGCCAGCCTCGGCTCAGCTGTGATGGGTAATACTGGGCCTTGACCTCGGCGATGATGCTGTCTAGGTCTGGGGAGCGGCTGTTGTCCATGGGTAGCACCACGGATGCGTCCGAGATCTGAGCCTGCAGTTCATGTATCTCCTCTTCTTGCAGCTGCCCACCTAGCATTCTGATTCTGGCTGGTCTGCCCTTTGAGACCCTTAGGACAGCCTGGCTTTTCATCCCCCCAAAGCCATGAAAGGTGTGGGCTCTGGCGTCTTCTCCAAGTCTTCCTGCATGGCAGCCTGACTTGCTCCCTTCCCTCCTGCCTGCTTCACGCATTTCCCAGTCCCTCTGCTGCTCCTCTCTCCTTTCTGCTCTCCCACCATCACAGTCTGGTCCTCAGTGTCTCTCCTTTTGTGCAAAGCAGTTCTGAAAGTTGTTGCCACCATGACAGCCATCTTCCTGCAGCCCACCCTTTGTAGACTGTTTCTTCATGGGGACCCTCTCTGAGGTTTTGAAGGAGCAGAATTCACAAATTCGGGCCTCAAGTAACCTGTTATGGTTTGTGTCTAGTTGTCCCCCGAAAGCCTCATGCAATCATGGGATAGGGACTTCTAGAGACTTGGCTCATGATCCACTGGGATTATGTGTTTTAGTACTGATGGGATTATGGGTCTGAGTACTGCTGGGATTATGGGTGTGGCCTTAGGCGGATATCCTAAAACAGAGAGCCTGAATGTAATATAAAGAGAGACAGAGAGACAGACTCTCAGTTACTCTCTGCTGCCCTGGTTGGTCAGTTGACTCTGTCACCATTTTGTTGTTGTTCTTCAGCCATGAACTGCTGGTGCCTGCATTGTGCCTCTCTGCCTTGGATCCAGCTGAGTGTGGACTGAAACCATCTGGAAACTGTGAGCTAAATAAACCTTTCCTTCCTTTATTTTGGGGTCGGGCATTTGTCCCAGCAATGAGAGAAGAGTAAGACATAACCTAAGAGGCCCTGGGCAAGTCGCCCCCTCTCTCTCCTCCTCAGTGTCCCCGACTGAAGAAGGCCAGCTTCCTCATAGCAGTGTTTCGAGCATTAAACCCAGAATGCGAAGGGGCCTCCGCAGGTAGGCACATAGCAGGTGTTCTACTACAGTTAATTAAATGACCTTACCTTATGCATTTTCCTTTGCAGGTGCCAGTTTTCAGATGTATTTTCAATGCAGAAAAGCAGGCTGCAAAACTGCAAAACAGTATGTAAAGTAAGAACTTATTTTGGTGACAAAAAAAAAAAGAGATGTTTTCATTCTCATGTGGCCGTAGGCATTTTCCTTGTCCTTTGGGCATGTCTACCTATCAGACTAGGGTGATTTTGGTTTCTCTTTGTCCTTCCTGACAATAACTGACCTGGGGCTGTCCATGCCAAGACTTCCAAATTCTTGACATTAGGAGGGGAGATGGGTAAATCCCTGGGATGTGTTCTGTCCTGCTGCTCCCTGGGAAGCAGCTTAACCACATCCCTCTGGCTGGGACTGCTTGTGAGTGAACTTCAGGGATGGCCACAAGGATTCTACATCTCTTGCTTCCTGGCTGCAGGCCTGAGATCTGGCTAGCATTTTTACCCCAAGTCCTGTAGATAATAAAAATCATGCTGTTCCAACAGCGTTTCAGGCTGAGAGTCTCCTGTCCACCCGTTACACGCAGGTCCCCCTGCATCTTGGAATGCTCATTCTTCTGCTTGTGATCATAACACGGGGCTCTCTTAACCTTGTCAAAGAAAGCTGAACACAATCTGAATTTCCAACAATGGGAAATCTTAAATTATAATGCCTTATGCTCATTTATGTTGTATTTTCAATGCAGAAAAGCAGGCTGCAAAACTGCAAAACAGTATGTAAAGTAAGAACTTATTTTGGTGACAAAAAAAAAAAAAAAAAAAAAAAAGCAACTATCTATGTAGAGAGCTGAAAATTGTCTGGGAGAACATATACCAGAATGTTAGCAATGATTTTTTTATTTCTTTTATTCTTTTTTTTTTTCTGGGTGGTGGGCTAACAAAGGAGTTTGATTTTCTTCTTTGCATGTGTCTGTAATTTTCTGATTTGTTTACAATGAACATATATTTCTTCTGTTTCAACTAAATAAATAAAGGCACCACACACCCTGATGGCCTCATTTGCATACGTTTACATGCCAGCTCTGCAAAACCCATCCATTAGAACTCCTTCATCAGGAGGCCAAAGTGGCCAGTGGCCCAGCCCACCCAAGAAGGACCTTGCAGGTCGCATCTGGCACCAGAAGCCTGGGTGCTCCCGTCCGTCCCCCATCCAGCATCCCTGTCTCCCCAACGGTGACACCAGCCCGGAGGCAACAACCGCTCTGTTGTCACATTTCCAACCTTGAATGTGTCTTGTTTCTATTCTGTCGGCAGCATTTTCCTGTTGCTCTCCGGGCTCTGACCTTAAGTGGCTGATTTTTTTTTTCTCTCTCTCTCCTTTTCCCTGCGTTCTGCCTCCCCCGCCCCTGCTGTCTCCGGGCTGCGATCCTCTGAGCCAGCCCTTGGAGCTGTCTGGAGCTTGCTTCCTATTTTTGTACCTTGTGAAACTGAAGAACACAAAGGGCCACGAGTACAGTGCAGCTCAGCCCTTCAACAGCGACGAAGGCGATGTGTCTGTCTCCTTGTCTGGGCTAGGGCTGGGTGGGGCCTGGAAAACAGCGGCAGAATGTAAACTGTATGGAAAATGGGGCCTGTGTTGATTGGTGCACGTTTTACCTGTGTGCATGCGTGTGCGTACATGTGCGTGCACTCATACACACACACACACACACACACACACACACACACAAACACACACACGTCTTCTCAGAAGCATCACCATTCTATCAGGATGCTGACTCCCAAATCAGACAGCCCAGGTACATCTGATGGCACTAGGCCAATGGGAAGCCCAAGCTCCAGGGTGACTCTCAATCCCACAATCCCTAGTGCATCTATTCCCGTGTTTCCTGACAGCCAGCCTCACCAGGTCACAAGAGTGGAGCACTGGCTGTATGCCTACATTCTATGCTACATTCTGTCCCAACCCTGTGATCAGTAGGACACTCCCTGGAGCCACCTCTGCACAGAAGGTCCTTCTGCCACCTCTGTGCTGCTTGGTCTTGGCTGCATGGCTCAGTGTCTTCATGCTCATCTGTCCTGGAAGACAGTGTGGTCCCTGGTGTGTAGGCTTCTTGTAAGGCTTCAGCAATATAATGGGCACAAGGTACTGATCGTAGTGCCTGGCATCCAGGAGCCCTCACGATGAGTGAGGTGATTATTTATCTTTCTGACAAACCTGGAGAGGGGTGTGCTAAGGTGGCCACAGTGCTAGAAAAAGGTGATTTTTTCATCAACATTCAGAATATCTGTGTTCCCTTATTGGACAGTCACCTCTGTGTCCGGGCCTAGCACCCTGTGTATCACCTGCTCCACACCTGGGAAAACAAAGATTCTTTATTCAGTCCTATGCTGCATCCATGCCAGCAGCAGTGAGCAGAGGGTGATGAGATTCAGTCCTTTCTCTTTGATTTCCAAGCCCATTAGGTCTCCCATGGACCTGGTCCCAGTCCCCTCCTGCCATTCACCTCTCTTGCTCCGTCCCTGGCAGCTCGTCTTTCACAAGATTGTCCTGAATGAGTACAGTAGCCTGAATGCTGGTGTCCTCCCCTCCCCAGTCCTCGTGGAGGCTCAGAAGATTTCTATTTGTAATCCCAAGCCAAGTTATTAGATTTCTAATGGATTAATTCCAATCTACCACTTCCAGCGCAACCCATGATGAGAATAAAGACACTGAAACATATTTGTAGTTAGGAGGAGCAAAAGGGGTCCTAAGTCTAGCTGGGATAATGGCTAACAGGAACAAAGGCCTCCACTCAGGGCCAAAGCTGGGCTTTCTTAATTTGCGAAGAAGGGGATGGCTTGAGGATGAACAACTGTGAGAATGGCAGGAGGCATGTGTGATGTGAGCTGGGCCAAGCAGGAGGTGGAAATCATGGCTGCTCTCTGCAGGCAGAAGCATGCGCAGAGAAAAATCTGCATGACACGGCTGAGGTAGTATCTGATGTTTTGGGTTGGCGCTTCAGCTCTGATGTGTGATCTTTCAAGCCCCAGGAAGTCACAGCCTCTATCTCAAGGCTCTGATCCCAGGGAACAGCACAGTGGTGGAGCACGGGCTCTTCATCTTGCCTTGTCCCGGCTCGCACAAGGGAGCGATGGGTAGGGGCCCGGGGAAGCACACCTGCCACCTTCAAAGACCACCACCAGCACCTCGGCTAGACCACTATAGGCTGCTTAAAGCCAAATGAAGGGGAAAGGAAAAGGCCTAGCCAGTCCTGCACATGTCTGCACATAGAAATAGGGTCAGGCTCAGCCAGATTGGAGACAACTGCTCCTCCATCAGGGAGAGTCACCCAGGTGGTCCTCCACACACCCCAGAGCCACAGCAGACACATAATCTCTAACTGGATAGTGTTTGAAGCTGAGACTCTGCAGGTGATGAGGTCACAGAGCCTTCATTGGTGAACGAAGGTGGCATCTGTTATCTCCATAACTGTGGCTGATAAACTGCTATTTTTTGTAAACCTCCCAGCAGGCTGGAAACTCACTATTCCTTCACACCTTGTGGTCCTGTGTCCTATCCTATCCTGAGCAGTATAAAGCTTGTCCCACACCAGTGGTGCAGGGCTAGAGAGATGCCCACCCCCACCCCCAAGAGAGGCAAGCAAACTGCATTCCCCGACAAAGGTGAGGGGTGACATATCGGAGCTCGGCAATCCCAACTCCGTTGGGGCCTCTCTGGCTTGGCTAGGGCACCAGGGGCATGGGCCTTGTTCTCCCCTCTTTTCCACAGGCTGTCATAGGACAATCAACACCCAAGGCCTTGTGAGCAGACTCCACCCAGTGCCTGATTGTGGGGACCCACTCTGGGTGGGACTTTATCTTTTTTATGTCTTGTTTGGTGCTAGCCCTGCTGCCATCCCAGAGCAAATAGCAGTAACTGGTGGTGATGACCATTGTAACCAGGCTGACAGGAGACCAGTGGCTGCAGCCCAGGAGGCCTGCTGGACCCCAAGTGGCCTCTGCTGCTTCTTACTTAGAGAGGCAGGAGGAAGCTGCTGCCCAAGTTCTGGGTTTTAGGCCTTCACTCTGTGTGGGGCTTTGCCAGGATTTGGGTACTCTCTTATGGACCCCTGAGCAGCCAGGAGAAGGACATCTAGTTAAAAAAGCCTGGGAGAACAAAGCCCCCATATGCTATAGTGTCTGGGCTGAGTGACAGGAAACACCCCTAAAGGATACATCCCCAATCAGGCTCCTGGTGCAATCCAGGAGAGCTGTTCGGCACTGCACAGAGAAGACAGGCTTTTGTTTTAAGGGCTTCAGCCATACTAAATGACCACCATGATGATTTAGCAATTTGGGCAGGGCCAGAACCATCAAAAACACAGTCTGTGACAGCCTGTGGGTCCCAAGAGCAGGCCTGAGCTGTGCAGCTTCCCTGGAGGAAGGGTCTGGCTGAAGGATCTGGTGAAGCCCTCGAGGACTGCCTCTTCCTCCCAGCCTCCGGTTGCTGCTCTGCTGAACTCAGGGCAGGCCTGGCCTGCAGGGGCTCCAGCCCCACCTCTGCCTCCACGACACTGCATCCAGGACAGGAGGTGCACCTTCCTGCAGCAGGGCAGAGCCTGCCTGGAGTGTCCTTGCAGGGGAGCTGATGCTCTCCACACCCGGATCTCTCTCCATCAGGCAGTGCGAAGGTTGCTCTGCCCTGTTTTCCTTCAGGGCTATCTGATCTCCTGGAACTAATAATGGCCCTAAACCCTGTGGCTGGAAAATACCTGTGCTGTGACTCATACTCTAGAGCTCAGCAGAGGGCAGGCTGAGGTGAAAGGACCCATGAAGCCATGCCATCCAGGCCTGACAGCCTTCTGGCCCCTGATGCCCTCACAGAACCCTTCTTCACTCACTCCATTCTTGCACTTCATGCACAAGAGCCTCTGCCAGGCCCCTTTTCTACAGAACCTGACCTGTGCTAGTGTCCCATGGACCCTGGACACTTGTAGTTGGAGAGGAAACAGAGCCTAAGACCTAGCCTCTAGAGGAGGCGTACGTCTCAGGATATGTCTCAGCACAGCCCTGTGGGCTCACAGCAACCATGCATCCCCGCTACAGTCTTGTATGTATGCAGACACACAGGCCCACAGTGTACATGCACACACAACCATCCATGCCGTGAGCTGGTTTTGCAATCATCTCCCTCTCCAGGACTCCTGGGACTCTCAAATTTAAAGGGTGAGAGAAGCTGGTGCTAAGCCCATTGGCCTCGCCTCAAGGCCAAGGTTGGGCTGAGGGCTCCCCCACCCCACTTTCGTTTTCCCTTTCTGGAGAGAAGAATGATCTCTTAGGAAGTCTCCAAGGTTGGAAATTGATTTCTCTATTTCCACATGCATTTTGTTTCCAAGTCAGGGCAGAGAAAAACACAACCCTTCTTGCATTGATCCTCCTCTGTAGGCCGAAGGCTGGAATCAAAGGGGCAGGGGCCTGGGGGATTCCCGGGCATCCTCAGGGTTGGTGGAGAAGCCCAGCTCCAGAGGTGCTGATCTCCTTGTTAGTTTTTAAGATCTGTAATCTGTTTTGTTTGGTTCTACATGTATTTTTTCCTCCTTCAATTACAAGCAGCATAGACACAGGAGGTTTCAGACTGTTCTCTTTGGGCTGGAATTTCCTCTATCTGGGGCCCCCATCATTCTTTGGAAAACATTGTTCACTTCCCCCACTCTGCCTGGAATCTGAGTGATCCCAGGAAGTCACCCCAGGCTCCCCTGTCATCCCCAGCACCCTCCCCTCCTGTAGGAAGGTGTCACTGCAGGCATACCTGCCTTGGGGTGGCCTGGACACATCCCCAAAGCAGCTTCCTGCTGCAGGAGCATAAGCCAGGTGGAGACAATGCCTGTGCCACATGCCAGCCCCGGGTTACAGAGTCCTGTCCGCAGGTATTTTAGCCCCTAGGCACTGCTTCTCAGGAGCAGAAAGGCAGGAGGAAATCTAGGACTCTCTCACTGGGAAGGGTGCTTGGGGTTCTAGGGTGAGACTGGCCAGACGGAAGCTCCCTACATGAGGCCCCCCAGGGTCCCTAGGTCCTGGGCACCCTCTCAGGAGACCCCAGGTCTGCTCTGGGCTCTTCCCTCCATGGTTCCTAAATAGCGTGGGCCTTCACCTCTAATTCTGCTGAATAGCCACTGAAGCCCTAAGCTCCACTAATTCAGAACACAGCTGTATTTGCAGGTAAGGTTTTTGTCCTTTCCTTTATTTTTTCTGTGGAGACTGAACTCAGGGCCTTTGTGCTGAACTCCATCCCCAGAGTTTTACTGATTGATTGACTAACTTTTTATTTTGAGGCAAGTCTCACTAGGTGGCCCAGGCTGAGCTTGAACTTGTGCTCTTCCTGTTTCAGCCTCCTGGAGTGGTAGGATTATCCATGTGAGTAAACCGTGGTGAGGCTCTCAGGCTGAGCCTGGGTCCAGTGTGACTGGGGTCCTGTGACAGGAGGAAGCTCGGATCTCTAACGAGATGAGGGACTTGTGTGGCCAAAAGGAAGACCCTTGAGGATGCAGTGACCTACAGGCCAAGGAGGGAGGAGGTGTCAGGAGCAGGAAAGCATGCTGAGCCCCAGCTTTGGACTTCTGGCCTCCAGCTCTTCACAAAGCTCTTGGTACTGTCACAGCAGCTGGGGTAGAACAGGTGAATAGCCGTTTTCCTAAAGCACCTGCTGGACAGGAGTGCTGAGCCCAGGCAGGCCTTGGGGAGGAAAAGTCACAGTCAGGCAGGCTGCTACATGGCTACAGGTGAGCTCCTTGCCCTTCCTCAGCCTCTGTGTGCTCATCCTTAAAAAATACAGCAGCTGCAGCACCTCCTTCCAAGAAGGCTGTGCCGATAGACAACAAGATGTGGCCCCTGAGACGGCACCCAGAACAGTCCCATGAACTGGGCCACCTGCTCCCTGCAACTGAGCTGGCACTGGGGGCTCCGAGGCTAAGGCTGAGGCAGACACCCACACCTCTGCCCAGACTGTCCTCCTGGGCTGGCCTCTGCAGAGCCAGGGGCCACTGCCTCTCTCACCCTCAGCCAGGCATGGGCTTCAGAGGCTTCCAAAGCCAAAACTGCAGCGGGGCTGGAGCTGAATTTGCACACGGATCTCTGTGTTGGTCCTCCTGTGCCCAGGGTGGCCCAGTCGGCGTCTGGCTGTAGGGTGGAGCATTGGCCATGTCCCACTTTGAGAAGTGATCTACAGTGTCACCAGGAAGAAGGGCATGCGCACTAGGCAGGACATCACCACACAGGCAGATGAGACTCAGTGTGGAGACTTAGGCTGGGGCTTCGAGCCATTCCACCGCCCAACAGCCTCAGCATCTGTAGTTGTATTTCTTCATACCTTTTTCTCTCCTCTTTCTCTTTCTCCCTTTTCTTATTCTTTTGCATTTAGTACAGGGTCTCATTACACAGACTGGACTCTTAGTGATCCTCCTATTTTCAGCCTTCAAAGCCCTGGGATTACAGGTGTGCACCACCATGCCCAGTCCCAGTTGCGGTCTCAGCATGCCCTGGTCCAGGGCCAACATGAAACCCAGCCCATGTCAGCTGCTTTAATCTGCTGAGCTATCTGGCCAGCCCTCTCTTCTCTGATGAACTGGGGACTGAATCAAAGGGCTTCATACTGAACTATATTCCTAACCCTTTTTATGTCTTTGTTTTGAGATGGAGTCCCATTCATTTGCCCAGGCTGCCTTGAGCTTGTGACCCTCCTGCCTCAGCCTTGCAGAGTACTGAAATTATAGGGGAGTGCCCACATGCTTGACCCCCTCCTCCCAGTGCTGGGGCATCAAACCTGGGGCCTTGAGCATGCTAGCTAAGTGTTTTCTACCGGTGAGCTACAGCCCCAGTTTCAGTATCTTTATCTCCAAGTACATCCTACTAATAATGAGAGAATGAGAGCTATTGACTACATTGTATTTATTAAAGAAATAAAAAATATACCAGGAAGAAGGTGTGCTATTTAAACACCCCTTCTCCAACTCGTGCCTTTTAAAAGAAACAACACTCCATTATCGACCAGGCATATTCCTGAATATTGGGAGTCCTGGGGACTCACAGCTAGCCGGGCTCTGGTTAATGGATTCAGGATGGCTCCTGTGGAGTAACTGTATTCACAGAGCGTCTGTCAATATGATTTCCTATCAATTTTCCTTTGTACAGCACGAGGGTGGGCACAGATGGGAGTGGTCCACTTGTGCAGGAGCTGTGGTGCTCCCACCTCCCTGGCTCACAACTCCAGGGTCCTTGCTCAGTCCCCATCTTTCCAGGGCTGGACAGGGGACAGGCTCTGCTCCCTGAGCTGCAGGACTGGTCAGAACCAGTCCCCAGCTGGCTGCACAATGACCAGCAGTGCCTAGGTGCCTGTACATACCCCAGGGCTGACAAGTTAGGGCCAGGATGGCAACTGAACATGTGTGTGTGTATGTGTGTGTGTGTGTGTGTGTGTGTGCGCGTGCACGCTACCCCACCAGAAGAACTAAGATAGGAGACTAAGCTGATTGAAGTTTTATTAACCTGCCACCCACCAAGCACAGTAAATCAAAGCAGTCCATATTATTGAATCACAGGCTTTAGGGACATGGACATCATCTCTGCCCCAAGTGCCCTGGCTGCGTGTTGCGGCATAAAACATAGTCACCTCTCCATGGCACCCAGCACAAAATCCGGAGGCTTAGATAATTAAATTATATTTCTTCTGGGCTTTGAAACACACCGTGTGCCTGTTTGGCTTCTTCTCATTTGGCACACGGCGCATTTGTTCTTTCTGTCTTATTTGCCTTGGCTGACACTGACGTGGGGTTATCTGGAAGTCCATACCGTGCTGGACTGGGGTTTGTAGTCCCCAAGGTGCCAGCTGGGGCTCCTGAAGGATAATATGGGAAGTCAATTGTCGGAGAGCAAGCGTTCCTGAGGCTGCCAGAACTGCTATGATGCTCACACTCAAAGGTCCTTCCTTCCTTGGACCTCCTCAGCTTCCATCCTGCCCTCCCTCTTCCCTTCCTTGCTTCCCAATTTCAACCTGCTCCATATACTTATTTATTCATCTTGATTCTTATTTATCCAAACATTTCAATGAAGGGCAGGATCTGTCCTACTCTGCAGCAGGCAGCATGGATGGAAGACAGCAGCCAGAACACCTCCCACCCCACTCACATCTTCCAGGTGCCTTTGCCCTTTTCCCATGGAGGGCAGGAGTCTGCGTCCTTCTTGGATCTGAGCGTAACTTATAGAACAACATGTCTGTCTTCAAGATGCGGCTGAAGGGCTGAAGTCCTGTGATCCTGAGAGACTTCCAGCGCAAGTTAGAAAAAGCCACGTGGCTCACTCTGGGTGCTACAGGAAGTCTCGATACCCTGAGGTCGCCATGCTAAGGAGGCACATGCAGATCTTCTGGTCACCTGAACTTCTGGCTGATAGCAGTTGAGTTCTAGACCACTAAGGCACCACCTTGGGTGCTCAGCCTGACTGAGACTTTGGGTGACCCTAGCTCAGCTGGCACCTGACCAAGCTCACCTCAGAGATCTAAGAGCTTAGCCTTCCTCAGCTACCTAATTGACAAAGTCATGAACACAATATGGTAATCATTTTTTAAACTACTCAGTTTGGGAGAAATTTGTTCACATAGTAATGGGAGACTGGACCACGCTCACCAGGAATTTAATCTCCGGGTGGGAAGATATATTAAAATTTCCTACAAAATAGGCATAAAATTATACTTGGGGTCATGGTCAACGTCGAAGAGCCCTGCAGTCTCAAGAGTGTACTGGTTCTGAGGCAGCAGAGTAGCTGCCCAGTGACTGACTGAGCCCTGGACAAAGCAGGAAGCTGATGGGATAAGATTATGCTGGCATAGGCAAAGGTCCTGTGGTGGGAAGCAGACACCGAAAGAAAGACAGTAGAGCTGCAGGTGGGGAACAAGGAGGGGAAGGGAACAAGGAGGGGAAAGGGAACAGCACGAGGGCTGGACCCTACAGGGCCACCTTTGCACAATGTGCTGAGGTCCTTTGAATCTACAGGAGGACAGTGGCCAGCCATCTCTAATGGGCCGGAGCTGTGTTTGGGGGTGCAGAGTGGGGCAGTTAACCAGCAGGGTGAGCACTCTCCTAGAAACAAGTCCAGGCTGAAACGAGAACCAACTGTCCAACAGTGCCCAGGCTGTCATGCAGGTCACCTTCCTGCCGAGGGTCCTGATGCCAGTCTCTCCCAGAAAAGGGTACAACTTTGCATTTAATTGTACGACCTTGGGGAGGTCATTTCTCTTCCTTAGGGACTGGACTGGCATGAATGATTTATGGGTCCTTTCAAGCTTTGTGAATCTGAGAATCAATCTTCAATGACTTCACCATTGTGAATAAAGTGCTTCCTAAAACTTCCACAAATAAACAGGCCAATGGCACCAACTTACATTGAATAGGATTCATTATTATTACTATGTGCTATCTATAGAGTGATCTCCTTTCTCCCTAAGGCCTGTTTCATTTCAAAGGCAACACAGGGCTTAGGGAAGGCGATCACCAAGAGAATGTCCAGTGAATACCCAGGGAATGGTGGCCGCATCCAACTGTGCAGGAGAGACAAACACTGGGTGCCAGGCTGTGGTCCGGGCATAGAATGGTGTTCCCACTGGGCCACCTGGGCCACCCATCCTGCAGGCAGATGCCGCCTGCCAGCCTGCCTCATGCACTAGGAAAAGGGCTGCGGTGCTGACGCCACAGATGGCAGCTGGAAAGTCATGGGCGCGGGACTGCAGTGACAGCAGAGAGCAGGGCCACATAGGGTTTGAGGGTCACCTATTCTGTGCCCTTGGGCCAGGTGTCTGGAGCCTCCGAAGGTCTCGGCCACTTCCCCATAGGTGAAACACAGTACTGTCACCCCTTTAGGTGAGGAAGATTTACTTTGGCTCATAGGGTCAGTCTGGAGTCGGTCAGCTCCTGGGCAGAAGCCGCACCGTAGGCAGACGCAGAGGCACACAGCTAGCTGTTCACTGCAGCGCAGGCAGAATGTAGAGAGAGAAGGCAAGCACGGGGTGTGCGTGCGTGCTCATGTGCGTGCGTGTGTGTCCCTAGTGATTCGCCTCTTCCACCCAGAACTCAGCTCCTGATGGCGAACTTCAGTCTGAACTCTGCTGTTAATTAATCCACAGAGTATAGAGCCCCGGTGAGCTCCTCCTCCTCCTGCTAATATACCAGGCTTTGGGGAGACATTTTAGAGCTAAACCGTAACACTAAGCCAAAATTTCCTGCATAGTAGAGATGATAACACCAACACGCCTACTTTCAAGGAGGGATGCAGAGATTAAATGAGATAATCCCTCTAAATTGCCGTAGACTGTGCACAGGGCACGTAGTATGTGCTGAATAAGGGCTATTATTATTCCGCTCCATCCGCCAGCGCTCTTCTCCAATAATTGAAGCCGCACACGATTGAGATTACAAACGTCAAGCCTACAGAAACCAGGGGCGGGTTGTATGTGTTTATGCTGAAACGCGCTGTTCAGAAAACAGGGAGAGAGTTCGGCGCTCCTCTGTGATCCCTTTCGCTGTTTTTGTTCAGTCCCTGGTTAAAAATTAAAACAAAAAGCAGCATGGTAAGTAATGTTACAGCGAGGGATCCCGCCCTGGGTCCAAATGGTGTTGGAGGTTGCTCTAAATCCCCAGCAGCCCCCTTCCCTGCCTGGGGTGCAGGTTGTGGGTTTGTTGGGGTGTGCACGTCCTAGACACAAACACTGCGGGTTGCTGGTTCCCGAGAGAGTGCTTGGGAAATTAACTTCTGTTTCCTTGACACAACCCCGCTCCGCTTTTCCTCCAAGATGAAAAGCATCACACCTCCTCTGCCAGCAACCTCGCTCTGGGTTGATGGGGGCAAGGAGGTGAGGCTGGGGGCGGTGACGGCGCGCAGACTGGCAGGGCGGGGAAATCACCCTACTTCAGCCCCAGGACCTAAACCGGCAGCCTCGAGGCCCCTGGAAGACTGGTGCTGGGGCCATGTGTCTTCAAGGCCAGCGAGATAAAACAGTTGCGTCTTGGATCCATCTAGACAGTAAATTTTTTGAGTCCCTATAAGCTAAAATCAATATTGGCACAACTGTGTGTCATTAAAAACTAAATGAACATGACAAAGCCAAACTGCTGCCTATTAAACAAATGAGTTTTCTCTCCGCGCAGGCACAGCGGGTTATTAAATTCTTTATTACAGGAACATCACCATTTGAAGGGGGTAAAAATACGTCTTTATGAGTCATCTCTATGTGCGGAGCAGCGGCACCTTCCTGGGAGTGCCCCACATGGAGGGCAGCCGCTGATCCAGTAGTGTGCCAGGGTGAGGATTCTCTGAGCCATCAGGAGAGGGAGAGAGGGGGCGCAGCGCTACACGGTGTTCACTCCCAGGTTAGGGTTCATCTGAGCATCAGTAACTGATCAACAGACTGTTGGAGGCTCATGTGTTCTGCCCGGTCCTGGGACTGCCTGTGTGCTCCAACCGAAGCGTGGCGACTGTCAGCCTTCCAGGGGCCTAAAACCCAAGGATATTTATTTTCTCCCTGGACAAGAAGAAGAGCCTGGAGGTGAGGTGAGTTGAGAGTGATGCTGTCATCACTAAGAACAGGTGTTGTCCTCTTTGCATTCCTCCCAGTGTGTGAAGCCTGTCACCGCATGGTCACAAAATAGCTGCCATAACTCCGAATCTCTTGACCACTCATGGCTATGAGGCTGGATTGAAAAATAAGGTGAATGTTCAAATTTTTAAAATGAGTTTATTACAATAAAAGACACAGTGCAGCCAGGCATGGTAGGGAACTCATGTAATCTCAACACTTGGGAGGTTGAGGCAGGAGGATCACTGTAAGTTCAAGACCAGCCTGGGTTACAAAGTGAGCTCAAGGCCAGTGTGAGCTACAAAGGGAGATCCTGACTCAAACATGCATGCACACATGCACGCATACACACACGTGCACACACACACATGTTGCTGTTAATCTCAAGATATCTTTCCTGGCTTCAAACTTACTTACCTAATGTTCTTCTCACCACATCTGGAAAGCATTTCCAGAAGTCCTCTTGCACGAGTATTTTTAAGTGCTCTATCATGGCTGCGTGAGTATTCTGAGTTGACTCAAAATGTTTTCTTTCCATGGTGCTTTTGACCTGAGGGAAGAGCCAGAAATTGCAGTGTCAGACTCTTTAATACATATGATAGAGGACCCAGCAAGCCCAGCTTTGGGGTATATAGTACTCTGCAGCACCAATCACTGTATTTTTTATCCTATATTATAAGATAGTCATGAAAGGGGACTTCCAGAACTGCCTCAGGAAGAAGCAGCAATGAAGCCATCGGAGTGCTCCAAGTGAGGGGAAGGATTTTCAGGGGGATTCATGGGAAGAAGTCTTTTAATGTGATTTAAAAGTTAAACATTTACCCTATATTTTAGTCACCGCTTTTATCTCCAACGGTGCTTTTTGCCTCCACATCAACATTGCCACTGTAAGCACATCTTCTCCAAAGCCCCTCCTCCCTCCGGGTCTTGCTTTGGGCTGGCCCCAGCTGTAAGGGGACCTTGAAGCACAGGTTGTGGGGTCTCAGTCTCGGGCCCCCTCTGGGCCTCTGGAAAGGCTCCCCTTTGCTGGGTCTCACGACTCCCTTATATCCTGTTCCACTTGAAGGGATACAGGCTACACAAAGTGAGAGTTTCCATAGGACAAAAGAAGGGGACACCAGAGAGGAGCCCCAAGCTACCACCCAGCTCACTTGCCCTCCTGTGGTCTCTCTGGCTCCCCCTGCACTGGCTTCTGTGTGCTCCTGAGGTGTTCTGACCGCCTCTGTTTGCTGTGTGTACCTATAGGTGACTTTTGTGGATGCCTTCAAGGGGCTCCATTCTGTGTAGAGTACCAGAGACTGAGCTTGGAGAACACTGAGCTACCTCCCCAGCACTCTCTTATTTTATTTGGAGATGGGGCCTTTTAAGTTGCCTAGACTTGCTTGAAGCTTATCTTCCTCCTGCCTCAGCCTCCCCAACAGCTGACAGTATAACAAGGGACCCTGTTGCCTTCTGCTACACAGCAACAAGAGGTGCAGCAGCAGGAGGCGTTCAGCTGGAGGGAGAATTGGGTCTTTCCCCAACACCTCCTGGCAGTTGTGGAACTGTCCATGTCCCGTGTGGGGCTGTTCTCTTCTGTGGCTATTTGCCATCTTCTGGTTTCTGCTCCTTTCTCCTGCCTTCCTCCCCTGGAACACTGGGCATACCACACACATTGTCCCTGCAGGGCTCCTTTATGTGTTCCCATCATTACTCTTCCCAGTGCCCTAGTTGGGCATCGGATCTGGTGGGAGGCTGGGTCCTTGCCTTTCACTGGATTCTTCACATTCTATCTTTTTCTCCACTCCAGTGATGCACCTAGACAATGTTCCTTTGGTCGCCACTGATCTGCTATGTAGCTACTGGCCAGCTGTGGCCCACAGCCATGTCCCCTGCCACTGTCTCAAATTGCAGCATGGATGTGTGTCATGGCTCCCACTCAGCTAAGGCAGTACAGAGACTCCCTGAGCCAATGCCACCTGGAGAGGGTAGTGTCCTAGAGGATGGAGGATGGTATGGGAAGAAGAGGAGGAGCAGGAAGAGGAAGAAGAAAAGAAAGAGGAGGAGGAAGAGACAGGAGGAAGAAGAGGAGGAGACAGAAAAGAAGAGGAAGAGGAAGAGAAGGAGGGAGAGTATTATGGCTTATGTCTAGTTGTCTCCTCAAAGCCTCATGCAATCATGGGGCAGGGACTTCTAGTGTTTGAGATTTGCCTCATGATCCACTGGGATTATGTGTTTTAGTACTGATGGGATGATGGGTCTGAGTCCTTCTGGGATTATGGGTGTGGCCTGAGGCAGATAGGCTGAGGCGGAGAGACAGACTCGCTGTTGCTTTCTGCTCCCCTGGTTGTTCCATTGCCTCTATTGCTGTTCCGCCACCATGAACTGCTGCTCTCTGCCATGCGGCTCTCTGCCTTGGAGCCAGCCAAGTATGGACTGAAACCTCCAGTAACTGTGAGCTAAATAAACCTTTCCTTCTTTCATTTTGGGTGTTGGGTATTTGTCCCATCAATGAGAGAAGAGTAACTAAGACAGAGAGGAAGAGAAGGACGAAGAGGAAGAGGAGAAGGAGACAGAAAGAATGAGGAGGAGGAGGAAGAAGAGGAGGAGGAAGGGGAAAGACGTGAAGGTGGGAAGAGAAGCTGCTGAGTGGGAATCTCTCTGAGCAGCCGCACCTGGCCGTGGAGGTGTGGACAGTGCCCCACTGGCTTGGGTGTGGGTAAACTGGGAGCTCCCACGGGCACTGGGAGGTACCACTGGGCACTGGCAGGTTCCACTCTCCTCTGTGGCAGCCCAAGACGTCTCAGCCAGGTCTGAGAAGCAAGGACTCAGTGCCTGCCAATATTTCTATATATAAGAGGTGATCAAAATGTTTACATTTAACATTTATATTAAAAATAATTGCTACCATAAAAGGCACATTGCCATTAATCACCCTCAAAACCTCCCTCTTGGGCCAGCGGGATGGCTCAGCAGTCTAAAGCACCTGCTTAGGAAAGCTTGGGCATCCCCAGGTTTGATCACCAGCACCACATGCTGTGCCAGCCTTGCTCCCAGGGCAGGCTGAGCAGGCCATAATAAAAAACAAATAAATAAAATTTTAAAACCTCCCCCTTGCTCTGAGCACACTACCCACCATTCTTCCCACTTCTGAAGCAGTTCTGTAAGTCCTCCTTCCTGAATGTCTTTATAGGACATAATCATAAATATAGTCACTGCTGCTCCTGCATGCTGTCCTGCACAAAGGCAGAAAGGCTGCACAGTGAGTCTTTGTCCCCCTGTTCACTGGCCCTGGCCCTGCATGACCTTCAGCTCATCTTCAAAGTAAAGATGAGCACCAAAGAGATAAATGTTTTTAATCAGTTTAGGACAGGCAGGCCATGGTGAAGCATGCCTGCAATCCTCGTATTGAGGAGATCGTTGCAGGAAGATGGCTTCGGGCTTGAGGCCAGCCTGGGCTACATGGAGAGACCGTCTCAAAAGACAAACAAACAAATCACACTCTGAGTCCATTCAGGATGCTGACTAAGGCAGTCACCACGGGGCAGCTAAAGACCCTCATGCAACAGGACTTGGAGAACTGTCTCAGAATGTGACAGGAACCACGGAGCACGCATGTTCAGACTGAGGGTGACTAACGGCAGTGCATCTTTTACTGCAATGAGATTTTAAAAATGTAAACACTCCCTGTAGATTTCCATCAGGCCTTGTACACGGTTGCTCTTTTTTGTCACAGCAGCCGAGCAAAGGAAACACAATCACATGCACTTTCCTAATGTGGGGAGGTTCAGAGCTGTCAGCCTCTGGCCTAAGACCGTGACTGCTAATCCTGTGCTCTTTCCCTGACCCCCTGGCTCCTCACTTCTGCTCTAATGACTTTGAGTTCTCTGGCTTGAGCCGTGGGTTGTTCTCCGTGTGAGGTAGCATAATGATGATCTTCTCAGTTCGCAGATAGGATTCCTTAGTACATATAATTTCTTGGATTATTCTGTTGTTCTCTGCACTTTTCCCGAGTCCCTCGATGCTCCTGTTATCATTAATACCAGACTTTCATATGCAGTGCTATCTGACTTAGCACATTGCGTAGTTAACTCCAGCCCCTCAGTTGGGAACGCCACTCTGGGTGGAAGATAATGCACACCCCTGTGCTTGTGCCCAGGTGAGCCCGTTGCTCCTCCCAAGTGGTTCCACACCCTGAAAGGTGCATCCGCGCACCTCAAGTCTCAATAAACAGGCAGAGAGTCCGCAGGGTCATGTGTGGGGAAGGACATGTGTCGGCAGCTGGTCTCAGGGGAGGGGGTTGGGAAGTAGGGGGTGGGGAATGGGGGTTGGAGGGGAGGTGGGGGTGGGAAGGTAGGGGATGGAGGATGAAAGGGGTGGAAGTGGAAGTGGGGTGAGAGGGTGAGAGTGGGAGGGTAGGGGTGGAGGGGGCATGGGTAGGAGGGGAGGTGGGGTGCAGGAGGCAGGGGAAGGGTGGGGAAGGGCTGGGAGCTGCCGACAGGCAGGCCGTTGGTTAACCCGCTGACCATTCCTTGCTCTTCCTGCAGAAGCAAAGCTGATTTCAACCCCTCTTATTCTCAGCACTCCTTGGAGTGACGAAGCACAGCAGAGAGGCCAACCTGCCTTCCTTTCCCCTGACTGGGCTAAGCCATAATCACGAGGCATTGAAGATGTTCACCTAATATTATTATTATTTTTTTTTTAGAATTTTTTATTTTATTTATTTATTTTCTTGTTTCAGAACCTTTGTTCATTTATTCACTCTTTTTTATGGCCAGCTCAGCCTGCCCCGACGGCAAGGCTGGCGCAGCATGTGGTGCCGGGGAATAGAACCGCGGTTCCTGAAGCCACCCAAGCTTTCCCAAGCAGGCGCTTTAGACCGCTGAGCCATCCTGCCAGGCCCTCACCTAATATTATTTAAGCATATTTTTAATAGCACGGCAATGGTCCACTCTACCTGCAGTCCCTAACTGCCGTTGGCAAATGGGCAGTAGCTGGGCTTCGAGGAAGAGACCGTGCCAGCGTGTAGCCTGTCCACCTTCCTGGCTTGATTCCTGAAGGTGACATCGTGGTTAGTGGGGTGCGGAAGACTGGATCGCGGGCTGTTGGTCTGGAAAAACATGGGACCGTGAGTAGAGAGGAGGAGACGTCCCTGATTCAGGGACTCACTGAAACGGCGACTCCTACTGGTCAGGAGCAGAACGACATTAGCTTGTTATGCTTGACAGGAGGATGATTGAACTTGAGGGTAGTTGACGGTCGCTGGGATCAGTGGACTAACAGAAGAGCAACTCCGGTAACTTTTTTCCCCTGGTCATTCCCTGAGTTGCCATAGCATTTTAGCCTAGCCCTTAGAGGAAGGGTGGAGAAAAACGTCCATGGGGGGAAGATGAGGGTGACCCTGAAACCTGGCCAGGCTCATCCCTGGAAATTTGGCAGTGGACGCTGAGCTGACACATGCCACAGTCCCTGACACAGTTCCCTAGGAACAAGGTACTCAAGCGCAGGAACTGGATGCATAACCCATGACCCCCAAGCTTAGTAGAAGCGATGTTCGCATTTGTTGAACTGAGATGAATTTCTGAGCACGGACAGTGGACGGCTGAGGGTGTCTCAGCGAAGTCTCTTTGGAGGAAGCTGCTTCCCTTCTCCTCCAATGGGTCAACCACAGTTGATGAGTTGTCTCAGTTACTCATCTCTCCTTGCTGGGACAAATACCGACACTCATAATTAGGAAAGGAAAGGTTTATTTAGCTCACAGTCGGCAGTTTTCAGTCCATACTCAGCTGGGTCCAAGGCAGAGTGGTACAGGCAGAGGGCAACTTTTCATGGAGGTGGCAAAGATCACAGCACAAAGGGAGTGGCATGGGCCTGGTGGGATGGCTCAGTGGTCTGAAGCGCCTGCTTAGGAAAGCTTAGGTTGCTGCAGGGACCGAGGTTTGATCCCCAGCACAACATGCTGCGCCAGCCCTACCCTCAGGGCAGGTTGAGCCAGCCATAAAAATAAGTAAATAAACAAAAGTTCTGAAACAAGAAATAAAATAAAATAAATTCTTAAAAAAAAAAAAACAACAACAAAGGGAGTGGCAGCAGCTCAGGCAGCTAGCTAGCTTTGCAAACCTCCTTACATTGTAATGCAAATTACCTGCCCCAGGGCAGGTGCAGCACTCACACCTACAGTCATCAATCACAAACTCCAGAAGCTGCCCAGGACTGAGGTTTGGGGGTACACCTATACACAAACCCAAACAGGACTCTAGGGCCCATGTCTTGGTTAAGAAGAAGGGAAGAGAGAGCTGGGACAGGGCTATTCCTGGACTCAGAGCATAGAGTGGGCCTGATGGAGGCTGCTAGGACAGAGTAAGTCCTGAGCTGGGGATGGGAGTTCCATCTGAGAATCGAATAGGATGGAGCTTCTGGACCCGCTGTTCAGTGGGACTGAGGGTTGGCAGGGTGCTTGTGCTCGGAGGAGGTTCTGGGAGTATTTCTAGCATATTCTTCTTTACAGAATGAGTCCTCAGTGACCCTTTCTTTCCCATGAAGGTGAGGGGTTTTATCTGGAGACTGCAGAACCTTCAGAGTTAATACACATGCCGTGAGAGGTACTGGGTGCCAGCAAGGTTGTGAAATGTAATGGGAATTATGTGTACTGATCTCTTCCTGGGAAGGGTATCCAGAAACATCCCCAAAATTTCCCAGTGTTCTGTGATCCTCTTAAAAAAAAGGATTGGTTGAAAGGATTCGTCCAAAAGGGGGATTATCCAATACGTGATTTGGGACAATGGGCTAACTCTTTTGAAAAAAATAAATCTTGACTCCTACCTAACTCCTATCAAAATGTGCCAGATAGATTATGGATTATAATTTGTGAAAAAAGGAAGCAATAAGAATAATGGGCAAAGGCGGGCCAGATAGCTCAGCAGACTAAAGCACCTGCTTAGGCAAAGAGCACCCTGGGGCACGTTGAGACCGGGCTTGGTGACACATGCCTGTAATCCCAGCACTCAGGAAGCTGAAAACAGGAGAATCAATATCACTACAATTCTGACCGATGTAGTGAGACCCTGAAGACCCTGGACTAAATACATAAAAAAGAGTAAGGAGTGAAATTGGAATAATTATATTTTTGACACTATAGTTAGACACCAGTTTTCGAAGTGCAGGGTGGGGTAGGAGATCCAAAAGCTATGTAGGAAAAGACTGATTATTTGGTTGAAGGAAATTAAAACTCTTGTATGGAAAAAATGAAGATAAGGGACAATTAGGGTCAGAAGACAAGAGGTTAATAGAAAAAATATTAATAGCAGAAATGGCAAACAGGAAGTCTATTTATTAATTTATGAAGCACTCACACAACCTGTAAGAAAGAAATAACCAAATACAAAGATGTACAGATGATATGACAGAGCTGTGTATGTCAAAGAATAAAACGAATCCATTTAGAAAAGATATTGAGCAATACACTCAATAAAGAAATGCAAACATAAAACCTGAGAAGACACATTTTTTAATCTTATAGATTGAAGTTCATATTGATGGTGTTTTGTTATATTCATGTTTTATATTTTACGTAATATTCTATAACTTGATATTTGAATGCACTGGAAGCTCAGGAATTATAAACAAGATCATGGAGAATAATCTTGCTGCTAAATCTATGATTATTTACTTAAGGTCAGTTCCTAGAGAGTCTCCAACATTTAGCATTCCACAGCTGATCTTTTCCAAGTGATGAGCTATTGCGGTTCTGAGGACCTCCAGTCCTCTGAGAAATGGGATCCTGGATTTGTAGTTTGGAAAAATGATAAATAACATCCAATGAGCATCCTATCTGTGGGCAGGGCACTTTTGCATTGTTTGAGCATCTTATGTATATGCAAATTAACAAGAAACAAAGTAAGCATCTTGATTCCACTGTACAACGGAGAAGGCCTGAAAGGTTAGTGTCTTTCCTGAGATGCCCCAGAGAATTAATGGCTGAGACTACAGCCTCAGACCTCTCTTCCTGGGGCTGGAAAGAATAAAGATGGAGGATCCCCTAAAGACAGTTTTGTCCCCTATTTATAATTTCTTCCCCAAAGGTTGGCCCCAGCCTATTGGATGGGTACCCTGATGTATGGTCCTCAAGAGAACGTTCTGAACATGAGCTTCAGGGTGGTTTGCACAAGTGTGTACAAGGGACAGATGAATGGAGATTGGTTAGCGCTGAGCGCAGGGAGGCTATTGTCCGCTGACATTTTAGGTACATTTAAATGCACTGCTCGGGCCAATTCAGAATGCTTTCTCCTCTAATTGCTCCTTTCAACCTTTCTAATTGCCTTTCTCCTAATTGCCCTAGCCAGCTGAGCCAGCCTACCCATCTTCTCTGTCTTCTGTTTGACCAGGCCCCTCCCCACCCAAGATCACCCAAGTAAATTTCGAGGTTTAGATATCAAAAGTTCAGACAGCAAAGAGCAGTTATGATGTTATGCTTTCAATGTATCCTGAAGTTCTGATAAAGTTAAGTTTGAGGGCTCTAAGATCATTTCCTAAGAGGAATTACTACTCCATCCCATAACCCTGTCTCCAGATCTGCTGTAGATGGGCAGAGAAGATAAACTGTGATTCTGAAAACAGCCAGTGTAAGCAGAGAGATGAACTGTCTTAGCCACATCTGTGACAAACAGTAAGTTACTTTCCTTACTCTGTTATTGCTTTAAATTGGTTACCAGGTAGAACTATTCCAAAAAGATCTGGGTCTTTTTGATGGCGCAGAATATAAGAGACAGCATAAGAGGGATCAAAAGATTTAAAAAAAGATATCCATTCTTTGCCCAACACAATTTCCCTCCTGCAAATTTATCTCAAGGCAATGATCCAATTTGTACAGAGGTCCGTGTATATAATATTCTTCGGCGTCTCTCACGTTATTGAAGAAATGGAAACAAACCAATCGTTCAATAGAAGGGACTGACCAAGAAAATTAATGTGGCTTTAACAATTCAAAATGGTGCTCTAAAAAAGATAATGACAAGGTGGAATGATCAGAATAGAACAATCAGTGGTGGGGTGGGGAAGGACAGCAGGCTAGAATGTAGTATATGCAACATGGTGCATTTAGTAAAGAAAAAATACTGAGAGGATCAAGCAAGAAGGTTGGAAATCGATATACCAAAAATGTGAGAGAGTTTTCCTAGCATGAAGGAATTACAAGTAATTTTTTTTTTCCTTCTGCTTTTAAGGTTTTTCATTTTGCTGCACTGAGCTCCCTTTGTAATTAGGGAAGGCACTGTTTCAGTGGAGTAGTTGTGTCATAGATCCTCTTCTGGGTGCAGCAGGCTGCAGGTGGGTACCTGGAAGTGTCTGCCTCTGGGAAGAGCAGGTGCTAAGCTGAATGCAGATGGCAGAGAGCTGCTTGACTTGTAGGAAATGTGGGCTTGGCTCATGGATTCATCTCCTGAGATCACTTTTACCTCCCTGATCCTATAGGGGACAATCAGTATCCCAAATACCCCGCCTGTTAGACATAGTGTCTGATTGAAGATCGAGCTCCTCAGATTAGTGCCGGGTTGAAAAATGACCAGCGAGTCCCTGGAGGTGGAGCAGAGCTAGAGCGGAGTGTGGTATTTATAACCCAGCCTCCCTGAGCGGGACCTGGACACCACATGATTTTGACAGATGATCCTCATGAGAAACTTTCTGTTTCCATTTGATTACTGGCCCATAAACACAGATTGCAATTGAGCAGCATTAGGGCTCTGCATGAGTGGGCCTGCCAGGACTTAGGCAGCTTGCTGGATGGCGTGTGTGTTCCTGCCTCAGCTCTGCACACAGTCTGCCATGGTTGATCTAGCTGTCCACATGTGCCCCCATGTGCACGTCTACCTCTCCTGTTAGTCTGGGTGAAATGTGTCTCTTTTCTGGATTATTCATTCTCACCTGGCTTTGGATGGTGCATGTACCTACCTGGAAGTTTCTATCAATTTTGGTTGGAGTTCACCAGCCTATTTTGTCCAATTCAATTCAGTTCAATTCAACTCAACTCAACTCAACTCAGCTCAACTCAACTCAACTCAACTCAACTCAACTCAACTCAACTCAGTTCAGTTCAGTTCAGTTCAATTCAATTCCATTCATTCATCACTCATTCATTCAATGCATCCATTTACTCATTCATTCCATTCACTCATTCATTCACCATTAGTGACATGGAGCAGCTGTCGTGTGTCAGAACATGGACCCAGAGGTACGAGGTAGACCTACATAGCCACATGAATTAACTTAGAAAATAGCTAAGGGACCAAGGGAATGTGGGGGAGGGAGGAGTCAGCCTGGAGCGTGAGGAGGAGACGTTGGTGGCTCCCTGCTACTCTATGTAAGTATTGAGAGTGCTTACCCTGGGCTGGACCCCATGAAGATTAGACAAGACAGTAAAGTGGCTCTGTCCCTTCCCTCTTGTTACTTTGCATACAAATGGCTTATTTGTCTCTCTACTTTGGGGGAAATATTAGAAATTGGTGCAGGATCTAGAGGACAAGAGGAAGCCAGAGGAGAGTAGTATCTATGGGGTCTTAAGTCTTCTGCTGGAATTAATTTGACACTTTATTGTCACCCTTTGGGTGATAGGGCAAGAGAGGTCAGCAGAGGACAGAGGCCACAGTCTCCTGGGGATTTCCATTCTCCCAGGGAGGAAGAAAGAGAACATCGCTGGAAACAAATGCATAGGTCCTGGTGGAGGGCAGGAAGAGCACTGAGGAAGACCCCGTGGGAGTGGCAGAGACTGGCGGCTGCTGGCGCGCACTGCATACAGCTGTGGTGAGGAAGGCAGCCTGGACTGTGGTGACAACAGAGGACTGTCCTGGGTGTGACTGAGCTCCAGATCCCTTTGGAGAGTAGAGCCTTCAGGGAGGGTAGAGTGGGGGGAGGGTTGGAGCATTTTGTAGCTCAGGAGTTAGGACAGGGAGTGTTGCTGACTGAAGTGGAAGAACCTGGAAAGGAGTGGGCAGAGGGACACAGACTCCTTCCCCTGACCCTTCCCCTCTGGCCTAGGGACTACACCCATGTTCTCACTTCCAGGTTCCCAGGCTAATGCTATGCTGTGGTGCACGGTCTTTCTGTTACCCTGTGCATCTACCTGCTTTCTCCACTTGGTGCCCCAATGTCCCATTTGCACTGTGCTGTATGTTCCACATACAGTAGCCCCCACCAAGCTGCCTGCTGCCATGGGGCTCGCTGTCACTCTGGCTCTGGGCCCAAGGCTGGGCTTCATGATTCAGTACCACCCCAGGGCCAAACCCTGGGCTATGCCTGGCTCTGGCTCCTCCGTGTAGACGACCCACCCTCCCCATGGCCCCCAGCCCAGGCCCTGCTTTGCTTCCTCCTCTTTGTGCACCAGCTGCTCTTGCGGAGCTCCTCTTTCATCCCTGCTCCTAGGAGGCGACAGCTCTGCATCCTGAGCAAACACATCTGGACTTCTCCAGACCACATGACAGGAACATCTGCTGCAGGAAGAAAAGGACATGCAGGACTGTTTGTAATCGCGTCTAATTGTCTCTAGCCCCAAGGCACTTGCATTCTGGTTATGGATTTAAGGACTTCCAAGATGTCCCTAGAAGTGGATGATTGCCCCAGGCCCAGCAAGGCTTCCTCGGTCCAGGTGGCAAAAGGATGAAGGGCAGAAGAATGGCTCAAAGACAGCTGGCACTGAGCAACAAGCTTTGCCCCAATTTTCTGTCTCCCAGCTGCTTATAGAGCAGGAGTGGGCACATAGCAAGGGCAGGGGAGTGGTGGGTGCCATCAGCAATACCGGGCATATCCTATGGCCTTAGGGCTCCCAGCTTCCTGCCAGGTTTCCCCCTCTTTGCCTGAGGGCTTTCTCTGAAGTTGTAAAGGTTTGCTTTGCCTGAGTGTGGAATGAGCTCTCTCAATTCTCCTATGGAGCACCCTCACTGGTGCTGAGGGGGTAAAAGTATCCTAGCTGGGAGGTCGCAACAGCATCTGGTTAGGTCCTAGCTACCCACCTGGGAGCTGGCCTGATGTTCTGACCTTCTGGGCCACCTAACTGGGCCTGGATCCCCTCTTGTCTCCCCAGAGCGGTCCCACAGCCCTCAAGGTGCTCTGCGTCTTCCACTCTGGATCTGCTTTGTGGTGATCCTGATCTGAGACCAGTACTGGCGCACACCAGCATCTGTGGGTCTACAGTTAGTCCTAGTGTGCTTTAAACAGAGCAAAAATTGGAGGCCTTTTGAGGCCTCAAATTGGGGAAGATGCTATTGAATGCCATCAGCACAGAGACACTCAGTGCTGTGCTCTGGATGTGCTATGAGCAGAGAAGAGACCCAAAAAGGTGTGTTGCCTTCACATAAGGCACCGGAGAAGGGCTCCTCATTCTCTGCTACCTCCCCACAAAGAGCCCCTGCTTCCATGTTGGAGCCATGCCTTTTGACTCCAATCCAGAGCTAGAGATGGAGGCAGAATTTAGACAGTTCATCTGGACATGACTTAAAGCTGAACTAAGACAAAGTCTAAGTGGGAAGTGGAGAGTGCTGTGGTCGGCTTCACCTCAGCCAGCCATACAGATTGTTTGCTCCTTGACCAGTGCTTCTGGTGTCTCAAATCTCTGAGGCTCTTAATTCAGCCAGAGTGTTTCCTGGGCTCTGGTGACACCAGACACTGGGCAGTCCCTGTATCCTGAGAATCAGCCTTCCCTTATACAGCATGAGAGCTGAGCCCACTGATTTACTTGCCACCCCTGCAAAGTTCTCCTTGTTCCCATGGGCCTCGATCAACAAGCTCAGCAAATCATAACTCAATTGGTACTTCCCACTCGCTGGTTCTGTATGCTGTAGATTTAACAGGCCATGGATGGAAAATATTTTCCAGAAATCATATCTGTACGAAATAAATACAGAATTTTTTCTTGTCATTATTCCCTAAGCAATACAGTATAACAGTGTTTACATAGCATTTAGATTGCATTAGGTGTTATAAGTGTCTAGAGACCATTTAACGTGTACAGGAGGGCTGTATAGGTTATCTGAAAATTCTATGCGGTTTGCTGCGCCAGGACTTGAGCATCTGTAGGTTTTGGTTTCTGCTTAGGCCCTTGGAACTCATGCCTTGGAGACCATAGAGAGCCCATCTCTGCAGCTTTGTGGAGTAGAACAGGACCAGCCAGCAGGGAGGATTACATAAGGTTCCTTCCTCTGGTGCGAAAGAGAAGCGGGAGAAAAGTAAAGAAATCCTTTATTGCTTGGCGTAGGAGGGCCACTGAAGAGAAGCAAGGTCCCTCAAAGAGGAGGCAGACAAAGAATTAATCAGGCTGGGTTAGGGAGGAAGTTTGCATGGGCACCGTGGTGTCCATAACGGATGTTGAGCTGAGGAAGGCTTGGTGCATGCGCAGAAAACAAAGCGGCAGCTCGAGGTTAACCAGGGGCAAAGAAGACGGAAGTCAGTCTAGGAGCAGCACGTCTTTGGCTTGGGATCCCCACACCGTCCTGGCTTGTCGCCATGGTGACCCTATGGCCCACTGCCTGGGCACGGACCCTTCAGACTGTCCCTGTTGGATTGAGTGCCAGGGCAATGTGATGTGATAGAGCGGAGGAGAGAGCACACACGAAATTAGTGCTTCAGCCTGAGCCGCAGACTCCTTAGGCTTTGTGACCTTGGGAGGCGCCGGAGGGCATTTGTTCTCATTTGGACAGATGGCCCTGCCTGCAAACGCTTTATATACCTGACAGCACCACATCCTGCCTAGAGTGGGTGGCTGTGAGTGAAGAGGCCGGTCAGACCTCAAAAACACACCTGTCACTGAAGCGCAGCCTTGGACGGTCAGCCAAGAAGCCATATGGGTCACTATCTCTTGGCCCCTGAATGGAATTCTTGCCATACGCAGGCTGGGTGTGTGTGTGTGGGGGGGGGCTCTAAGGGCCAGGGGTGGAGCCAGCTCCCCGTATTCTGCCTGAAAGACTGTGTGCTGAGGCCAGAGAGGAGGAAAACAGAATAAGGATTGGGCAGGATGTCAACATATCAGAGTATCAGCCCGCGGTGTCACAGGTCTGCTTGGCGGCACCAGGCTGGGGCAGACAGTTTCTCCTGGAGCTGATGCTAATCTGAAAAGGCATCTTGCCTAACCAGGCTATCTCTCGGTCCCAGACTTATCCAATTTTCTTCTCAAGGACAGGCAGCCGGCACAGTTCCCTGTCTGCAGTCAGACTATGCAGCAGTTGGAGAAAGAACCTGTTGGCACTGCAGAATGTCCCCAGTGTCATTCAGAAAACTCCAGCAAGCAAGACTCGGCACAAAAGGAAAGTCCATGATGCCTAGTACCTACTGGGACAAGAGGGTCAAACAGCAGACAAGGACCTTACCAGTCCACGACCCATGCCGTAAGTGGATACACTATGGCTCTTCCGTTGTACAACTGGGCTATGGCCTCAGAATTCTTAGCATGACCGTCCGACCGTCAGCTGTGAACAGCCGGATCTGGGGCTGACATCCAAGATCAAACCTTTTGCCACATCTTCCCTGGGGACTTACATTTTAAAACTGATTCATCGGCACAGATAAATGTGTTCCCGCTATGTGGAGAGCTTGATAAGAAATGTTGAGTGATTTATAATAGCAGAGATGATCATTCACCTTGCCCCAAAGTTAAGAGTTTTCATTACCTGGTGAGACTTCAAATCAGAGAGTCATGTGGCTCGTGTCCCTGAATTTGACATGGGAGCCATTGTCATTTGAATTGGGAGGATACGGCAATGTTGGCTCCCCTCTTCCTGGGGGGCCTTGTCCAGGTCATAGAATCCAGACAGACAGCGGAGCAGATGGGAATGTTTCCTCTACTACCATCTCCCAGGATCTGCTCTCTCTGTGTCTGTCTCTTTGTCTCTCCATCTCTCTGTCTCCCTGTCTCTGTCTCTGTCTCTCTCTCCTCTTAGCTCCTTCAGGTAAGTGGCCCTGTATGCCATCATCCAAAGAAGGAGGTGGCACTATTAATAGTCATATCCGCACAATAGGAATAATAAGAGGCATCCCAGGCAGACAGGGATGAGAATTCCCATGACTACAAGTCCTTTTTTTTGTTTAGTGTGTGTGTGTGTGAGTGTGTGTGTGTGTGTAGTTGGTGGGTGTACTATGGGGTGAGAAGAGAAATCTGATCCTTAGGAGTAAGTCCCTTCCCCAAATGTATGACACATCTTTGCTGTGCCTCTCTGGCTTCTCTATCTAAGCTGTGCTCAGGGGCAGCAGAGCAGTCGATGGGGCTTCTGGGGACCAGAGCAATTAATGAAGCCTCAGCAGGCTCTGGGGATAGGCCTGGCGCTGTTGAGAGGGCCTTTCAATCACCAGTGGCACGGGCACCTCCTGCCTCCTCTGCCCATCAAGGTCCTGCCCGAGGAGTGCAGAAGGGAAGCAGAGAGTTGATGGAGCTGGTTGGCTCCACACACTCAGCCCCACAGGCCAGGCAGGCCCAGGCTGTGCTATTTCCGGCTGCGGGTCTCTGATGCACCCACCGTGGGGTCTTTTGCAGCTACAGAGGTACCAGCAGTACTGAGACAGAGGAGTCTGAGATCTTAGGGTGCCAAAGGGGAAGAAACTTTCCTCAGCTTCAGGAAGAAGGAGCCCTGATCCTGGAAGATTTCATGGTGGACAGAAGAGAGCAGAGGCATGGAGGGTGGGCACAGTTAGTGCTGGCTGGGCTTGGAGCCCTGCTCTGAGTGTCCTTCTGAAGGGATAGGCAGAGGCATTCATGATTAGACAAGTGGGACTGAGCTTGGAACCTGGAATCAGAACCTGCAAACAACTTGCTGGCCATGGCCGGGATGCATCTGGGCAGCACCCGTTGGACCTGGAAGCTGTCCCTCACCTTGGCAGGTCAACACTGTGATAGGTCAGGGTCAGCTGATGCCCTTGTCCTTGCACTCAACCTCACCCTGGAGGAAGTCAGTAGCTACATAGTTCTGCCCCAAAGGTCAGCACTATAAAAGTCACTTCTATCTGGACTGCACCAGGATTCCACTTTGCAATTTCCCTTCCCTTCCCTTCCCTTCCCTTCCCTTCCCTT
>PVJA010018111.1:24839-40632 GCA_004027025.1 Myocastor coypus | reverse complement strand
TTTTTTTTTTTTCTTTTCCCCCTTTTTTTCTTTGAAAGTTGACATATTACATATTGTCCTCACAATCATTCTATAGAGTGCAGTGTGTGGGCATGACCCACCTCCCTATTAATGTTGCATAGAAAAAAGAAAGAAAGAAAGAAAAAAAACCAGGAAAGAATATATTTCCGTTTGGACTAAGAGGAAGCAGATACATATACAATCAAAGGTTTTGCACTTGCAGTGTGCCACCAGTATTCACTCATTTTTATGGCCGGCTCAGCCCGCCCTGAGGGCAGGGCTGGCGCAGCATGTGGTGCCCGGGATAGAACCGCGGTCCCTGAAGCCACCCAAGCTTTCCCAAGCAGGCGCTTTAGACCACTGAGCCATTCTGCCGGGCCCCATCAGCCTTTTATTGCTGTGACTTATAGAAGAAAACAGATGGTGTAATGGCCAATACACTGTGTCAACTTCAGAATTCTAGAAGCTTCACTAGATAGCTTGGCAATTGGGGTGTGGAGGCCATGCCATCGCCACAATTGAGGATGTTGTTCACTGTGTCCATGTGAGAAGTTTAGAAGTGTAACGAAGTGATGCAGCAGGGGGCCAGGGTTCTCACTTTGTAAACATCTTCATCCTGTGCAAGAGGAGGGCGTGGAGGTGGTGTGAGTGCTACACCTGCCCTAGGCAGGTGGACTGCATTTAATATAAGGGAGGATGACAGGCTTGCTCTCCCCACTTTTTGGCTCCTGTGCCTTTGCTGACTTCTGCCATACCACCCAGCCTTGGAGCCAGCTGGCTACAGACTGAAACCTTCACAAACTATGAGCTAACTAAACCTGTCCCTCTTTAACTTTGGATGCTGGGTATTTTGTCCCAGGAGTGAGACTAAAATAATCAACACAGTTGGTTTGGCTCACAGTTTCTGAGGTCTAGGTCCAGGTTTGGCTGGTTCCATGCTGTGTGGTTGTGGGAAGCACAAGCTCCTGTGGAAGGGCAGGTGGAGCAAAGGAAGCAGATATAGAAAGCACCTCCAGTAGGGACCAGCTTCAGTCTCCGAGGTCCCACCTCTCAGTGAGGCCCCACCTCCTAAGTTTCTGTCACCTCTAAATAATTCCACAGAGTCATCTCCTTACTGACAGATAAATCCATGGCGAAGTTAGGGCCGCTCACCCTCTGAGACTTCGCAGACGTTATCTAAACCATAACACTCTACCCCCTCTGAACAGATGAGCCTTCGAAGGGACATATTTGTTCCAAACCAACACAAAAGTTGATATTTTCATATGGTTCAAACCAATACAAACAATGCCAGACCCATGAAGGTGATGTTACTATTTATGTGTCTTCCTTAATAAATGCACAAAACCTGGGAGGTAACATCCTTGTTTGCCGACAAGAGCCAGTGAACACATCCCTGAGATTACGCTCTCGCTGAAGGCTGTTGCCTTCTTTTGTCTCTCCAGGGCTCTGACCTGTTCACTTCCAGCTGGCGCTGAGCTGGGCAGCTCTGTCCAGCCTTAGTGGGATCTGCTCCTCACTTGGCACAGCCCGAGGATCTCATTAAGGGGACACACGAAATCCACGCCATAGGGTGCGCCCTCATCAAAGGGATAACTCGCATGCCTGATCCTGTGGCAACCAAGGTTTCCTGAGTAGAATTCTGAGGACAAGCCACCATTTTAATTTATCTTCCATTGAAACTTGAAAGTACCGTAATAAAAGAACAGTTTTTGGCAGAGTTTTAGAGCAGGATTTAAATCCTCGGTGATTTTAATCATCCTCCATGTCAAGGTCTGGAAATACACAGCTCTGGGGCAGCACTGATCCTCTCAGGCCTCCACTCTCTTGGCACCAAATTTTCACTTATTAAAAGAAATTTATTTCTGAGGACTCTGAGCCTTTTATCAAACGTCTTTTGGAAAGAAGAACTATAGTATTCAGGAGGAGAAATCAAAATTATAACCAAGGATGACTAAAAATTTAAAACCTATTTTAATTCTAATCTGAATTAAATTTCAAGCTATATTAAGAGAAGGGACAGAGGGCAGGTCACGGGCAGTAGAAAGAAGAGCTACGTGACAAATGGACTGACGCCCTCATACTATAAGTACACTGCGCAGACTTAGCTGTGGTCTTGTGTCGATTTGGGGGAGGGAAAGCCAAATGCAGGGTTAGGAAACCTGCATGTCAAGATCCTGCCATTCCCAGTGACTGGCTTCATGACAAAAGCCACTTCTTACTCATCCAACCATGGGCTGGAAACAGGATGTTTAAATTCCCCTCCATCATGTGATAGAGAAATAACTCATGCTCACTACCGAGTCTATACACATGCATATGTGCACACAAGGGCACATGCTGGGCTGGAAATAAAGCCACACTGTGCAGCGGGCAGAGGGCTGCCAAGTGGGAAGAGGCAAGGTTTGAAAACTAGGGCGCTGCATTTGGAATCTTTGTTTTCTTTGGTGAGAAGATACACTGCCCGAGGCACTTAATTAAGGATGCTGGCTTCTCCATCATTAAGATAATGTGCCTTTCAGTATTTGTACTTATTCCTGCAGAAGCTTATATTTTGAGCATTTGATTCTGTCCAGGCCTAAGCATAGCTACTTAACTCTCTCTTTCAGTTATTATAAATTGCATTTATTGTGAAAATCTCAAAGTACAAATAACTAGTAATCCTGTCATCTTCATGAAAAAGTTCATCAAGATTTAGTAAGCAGATTTTCTCATTTGGGATTTATATTCGGTGCTTCTGTAATAAATATATGTTTTTTTTTTTTTTTTTCCTGGGGAGGATGGATTTTAAGAAATTAGTTGGCGTTTCCTCTGTTCCCTGAATTTATGCAGGGAGAGATGACAAATTGCGATTTGAAGAAGCAGCTCTGGCTGGGGTGTGGAGGACAGTGGACGTGTGGAGGACTCTTGGTAGGGTTGGCCTCTAGTCCCTGGGTCATTTCCATCTGGACACATGCAGGGGTACGTTTATTTGGAACAATGGTGAGTCATGACCCTAGGGTCTGTGTCTGGTCCTCGGCCACTTTTCCTTTGGAGCTGCTCTCCTGCTATGCTTTCTGGTTACCATGAACTAAGCAGCCTTACCCCACCACACCGTTTTGCCAACGAGCCAGCCAACTATGAACTGAATTCTTCAAAACCATGAACCAAGTAAATCTCTCTTTCCTTAAATTGTGAATGCCAGAAATTTTTCAGCCACAGGAGAGCTGACCAGTGTGATAACATTTGGCTACTGTCCACGGGGTTTCCTGTATGGTCTCCACATAGGACAAACTCATGTCTATGCCACCACACATACATACCAGACGTAAATATTTTTCAGAGGACACACATATCTTTGCAATAGTTCATTCTCTCAAGCGTAGTTATTGAAGATTTAATATATCAGGGACAGGGGAGGTCCCTGTCCTCATGGAGCTTATAGTCACAGTAGGCAACAGGAAGAAGAGAGGCTCCGCCAACTTGGAAAAGTTCTATGGCGATGGTGCCTGCCAGCAGGGCATGGAGTAGAGGAAACTCATCTTGGGCACACAGGTCAGAGGAGGCTTTCCTGCAGACCTCAGTGAGATCTGAGAAATACATAGAAATTAATCAGACAAGGGGTGAGGGACAGAAGAGTACCTTGGAGAGCACTTGGAGTCACTTGGAGTCACTTGGAGTCACTAAGACACAGCAGGAGGGACAAGGTAGGGAGGCAGCCTTCTTGCAGCTGGAAGGGCTGTGAGCCTCATTATAGAGCTAGGTGTCCCTGGGCACACTGGGGGACATGAGTGGGTTATTGCACAGGTCACTCTGTACATAGAAAGGACACAGAGGGTGGTGTTGGGTGAGTGTGGAAGATGGCTCAGACAGCAGTGGCAGGAGCCCAGGGCAGAGATGGTGATATGGGCTGACCAATGCCCTAGAGTTGATGCACTGCAAACTTAATGGCCAGCACCCTGGTGCTAAAAGATGGGGTCTAATAAGAAGTGATCAAGTTATGAGGACTTTGTCCCCTTGAGAGGGTTCAGGTCCTAGTGAGACAAGTTTTGCTCATGATCTTGACCTGTTAGAAAAGGCTTTTGCTTTTAACCTCTCTTGTCCTTCTACTTTTAAGACAGACTGAGGCAGATGGTGATGGTTGTGTAGAGACTGGACAGACATTTAGACAGAGAAGCCACATGGATTTGGTGATAGAGTGGACACGGCAGGCAAGGAGAGGGGAGTGGCAGATGGATTGTACAACTTCCAGTTTGTGCCAGTAGACAGTGATGGTGCCACTTACCAGGGAGGAAGACAGAGGATGACTCTGACTTTGAGGGTCTTCAGACCCTCCCACCTAGGAGCTGGCATCCACCTCCCTTCCTGTGCCCTCCATCTCAAGCGAGGGCACTGCTGCACTCTGTGACCACTATTGGGAACCTGTCATTGGTGCCCACTGCATACCCACCGGCTACCACATACTGCTTGTTCTGCCCCTGACGAGGAGCTCAGCTTTCTGCCATACTTTTGTGTACTTTGCACAGTAGTTTATTTTGGTCATGGTGGTAGGGATTGAACCCAAGGCCTCACACATGCTAGTGAGCTCTGCACCATGAAGACCTTCCCTCCTACCTCAGGTCCACTCCTAACACCCCATTCTTTTCATGTTCTGACCTTCTTAGAAAATCTACTCCAACTATTTCACAAGTTTCAGAATCTTAGATCCTAGTCACTTGGTTGGAGCAGTATCTTTTCTGGTGTCACAGTTTAGTCTTCTGTCTGTGGAGGGGGTGGGAGGGTTATGAATGGGTGAAGGCAAGAGTTAGACCCTCTGGGGTCACAGCAACTGCCTGTGGCCAGCATTTTAGAGCCAGTGCAACCCTAAAAAACTTCCCTGAGTGCAGGAGATAGAGACAGGAAAAGCTCCGGTTATGACCTTGAGCAAATTATTTAATATCTCTGAACATTAATATTTTTAACTATGAAAAGAAAAATAACACCTCACGAGCTATGAACACTGCTGGATAGGCAGAAGAAATACAGCCAAAATGATCATACTTTTGATATGCAGACTGAACTCAGTCCCAGTGAAAACACTCCTAAAATTCATACAGAAACAGAAGCGACCCAGAATGGAACAGCACAAGCAGTCCTGGGTTACGAAGCAGAGCAGAAGCCTTCACAACCTTGAAATTATGCTACAAAGCTATTATGATAAAAGCACAGTTACTGGTAGACAGAACAGAGGACTCAGAAAGAACTCTAGTGCATTCAACTATTTGATCTTTGATGAAGGGGCTGAAAAATATACACTGGAGGAAAGATAGCCTGTTTTATAAGTGGTGCTAGGAAAACTGGCTGTCCATATGCATAAGATCGAATCTAGACCCATATTTCTTACTATGTTCTAAAATGAATCAAATCTTGAGCTAGAAACACTTAACCTACTGGAAGACAAGACAGATTAAACTCTTGAAGTCTCAGGTTTAGGTAAGGACTTTCTGAATAGAACCCTGGCTGCCTAGGAAATGGTCCCAAGAATCAACAAAAGGTATTATGGGAAATTAAAAATCTTCTGCACAACAAAGCAAACAACCGCCACAATGAAGAGATAACCTAAAGAATTTGGCCTGTGATTCCTCTGGCACAGGCCTAATATCTATATTCTAGATATAAACAACTAAAAAAAGACCCCCCCCCCCAAAAGTAAAAGATGTAACTGAAAAGTGGGCCGACAAAATAGACACTTCCTAGATGAAGTGCAAGTGCTATTAAATACAGAAAGAAGTGCTTGACATTGCTGGCCTTTTGAGGAATGCAAATTGCCTTAGTTACTCTTTACGGGTTGCTGGGGCAAACACCTGACACTCAAAATGAAGGAAGGAAAGGTTTATTTAGCTCACAGTTACTGGAGGCTTCAGTCCATATTTGGCTGGCCCAAGGCTGAGTGGCACAGGGCAGAGAGCAACCAGTTCATGTTGACGGAACAGCAACAATTGCAACAGAGGCAACTGAACAAACAGGGCAGCAGACAGTAACAACTTTAGTCTGCTTCTCTGTCGCTCTTTATACTCCAATCAGGCTCTCTGCCTTAGGATATCCGCCCTAGACCACACCCATAGTTCCAGCCATACTCAGATAGATAATCCCATCAGTATTAAAACACATAATCCCGGGGATCATGGATCAAGTTTCAAACTCTAGATCAGTACTAAATCACATAATTCCAATGACTCATGAGTCAAGTCTCAAATTATAGAAGTCTCTGCCCAATGACTGTATGAGGCTTTGGGGGACAACTAGACATAAACCATAACATAAATTAAAACAATATCCCAGAACGAATGGCCATCGTCATGAAATCAAATGCCAGAATGCTACAGGGGGAAGAAAAGCACCCTCCTCTGCTGGTGGGAATGCAATCTGTACAGCCAGTATCGATTCCATGGAGATTCCTGAGAAAGTAAGACTAGTCATTCCCTATGACCTTCCTGTTTCCCTTTTAGGTATCTTTCCAAAATATTTTAAAAACACCACATTACGGTGTTCTGTGTACAACCTTGTCTATAGCAGCTAAATCTTGGAAGCAGCCTGCATATCCATCAGCAGATGCATGGATAAAGCAAATGCGGTATTTACTCCATGAGGCAATACTCTACCACAAAGATGGATTAACTTGAGTCATTCGTAAGAAAACAGATGCACCTTGAGATCATAATGTTAAGTGAAGTGAATCAGACACAAGAGCTTAATTATCACTTGAGAAACTCAGAGTGAAAGTAAAGAGCACAGCTGAAGATAGGTAACAGAAGAAGTAGGATGCCTTTCTCAGCGGGGTGAAGGGATAGAGGGGAGGGGATGAGAAGAGGAGTGAAGGAGGGCTGTGTGCACACAGTCTCCACGCAGGGAGTGTGTACATGATGCACTGCCGACATGGACTAACATAAAGTTTTAAAAAGAGTCTTAAAGACTGGAGGAACACATATTGAGCACCTCTCACACTTAGGACAGCAAATGGAAAGAACAATTTGAAAAGCAGATTTTGGACAATGACTGCTTCTTCTTTCCCTCCTTAGAGAACACTTTCTGGAAGGGACTAGCGTTTGGCACCTGGTGAGCCTCAGTGAAATTATGCCCAGTGGATGAATACTTAGTTTATATTCTTCTTATTTTTTGTACTGTGAAAACAGTTTCAGTTTTAAAAGTTCCAAGAATTAAAAAAAAAATTATTTTTTTTTAGAAAATCAGTTGTGGAAAAAAATTGTGCCCCAGTGACCCTGGCTTTGCTTGTGTGCTCTTTACATGGAAGCTCAGCAGCTCCCAGCCAGGGACACCTACGAGGGGAGCCACTGTCCCTCCACCGAGTCTCGGCCTCTTCCCCAGCCTCCACCACCTGTCTTTTCTGACTTGACCTTTCCTTTTCTATTAAGTTCATGCTTTAGTTCTTTTTGCTGGAGATCCTTCTGTATGTACCCTCTCAGCTTCTAAGTTAGTGAAACTAGACATTTAAAAAAGCAATTTCTGAAATCTTGCAATGATGCTGTCATATGTATGTCCTGATTCTTGTCTTTAATATCTCTATGCATATGTGTATGTGTGTGTGTGTGTATTACTGGGGATTGTTGAAGCAGTCTCATGGAATGGCCCAGGCTGGGCTGGAACTTGCCATTCCCTGGTCTCTGCCTTCCAAAGTGCTGGGATTACAAGGGTATTTCAGTATGTTTGGGCCCCTTCAGTGTATTTTGTTCAAAAGTAAAAATACCAAGTTAAAAGAATCCAGTGTATGTGAAGAGACACCTTACAAACAAACAAATAAACAAACAAACAACCTCCTCAGAACCTACTCAGAAACTAAACTTAAGCTTGACTTAGCCACAGGGTTATGTTTTCACCAAGACAGCAGAAAAAAGTATAACCATTTAATTTTTTGAGCCTCTCTCCAAATCACCCCTAGATAGTAGAGTTCTTTTCAAGAGTATTTATCCCATCCCACTGAGGTGATCAGATTACCCATTTTTAACAGGAGAAAAAGAAAATGGGCCAGTCCTCATCTGGAGCCTGCTTCTATCCCCTTGGAATGTGCTTTGGAGCCAATCACACAGGTCAGCCAGCACCTCCTGAAAAGGTGAGGGCAAGTGACAAAGCTGGGGCAGGTCCCTGCTCGAGGCAGAGGCTGGGGGCCAGGCTGGCCTGTCGGAGGACCCCAGCCCTGGGCAGGGAACCCCAGAATCAGCACGCACCCAGCATTTCTGCTCCCACCACTGCACACACACCGTCCAAGCACACCACCCCCGCTTTGCAATTCCTTTTAGAAGAATGAAAGTTACTAAAAAAAGAAAAATACCCCAAAGCAGGCACGAGTGTAACCAGAGCCCTGGTTCTTGGCGCCCAGAAGTGAGGCCAGCCTTGCTGTCAGCTCTGTCCATAGCCATCCCAAGCCAGGAGACAGGGCCAGCGCTAAACGCCTTCAACACTTTCAGAAATCCATCAAAGGTCTTGCCGAATGATATTTCTAAGGGCCTTACTGTTCTCTTTCACCAACTGAAATACCCTTCCCCAGTACTTGAAAAAAGTTGCTCTGGCTTTTCATCTCTCTCTCACAGAGTGTAAACATTGTTTTGCGTGAAAAGAGCTGAAAAAGCTCTTGGTCTCCCTTGAAATTTTATTTTTAAATAAGAGAGGGAGAAAATCCTTTTTGGGACTAATACTAATAATATAGGTCAAAGTGTCAGGCGATATACAATTAAATGGAAAACAAAAAAGGAACCCCTCTTTTTCCCACAGCACAATGGCACTGGAATATAAATTACCGATGAAGATGAAATAATACTTCAAAGCCTGAGGGGCGGGCAGTGCGGTGTTTACAAAGTATTTTCCATGGCACGATGCAACATTAAAGATGATGGTAGCCCAGAGACCCCAGGGGGTTGCTGAATAGACGCAAACTAGCATGAGGTAGGATTTTAGGTCCCTATCGCCTGTGACCCCACGACATGCTTTGTTTCACAGGGGCAGCTGCAGTTATCAACAGATGTTTCAGCAATAAATAATTGGTATCATCTCGGAAAAGACTCACCTACCTGGGGTGAGGGCATAATACCCAAAACACTGCCTGGCTATTACAGTCACATTAATCTCCCATCTCTCTGGCTTCCTCAGGGAGCGTCCTGCAGGTGTTTTTTCTGGGAGACCGCGGACAAACCCTCTCAAGTCAGCCAGCTTTGTGTGGAGTGTAAAGGAGGTTGGCCCCTGCCATAAATTTCTGTCTGTGGCCACACAGCAAAGGAGAAAGGAATGGGGACAGGGAGGGGGTGGAGAAAGGGTAGGGGAGAGGGGCAGGGAGGGAGTGGTACAAGGAAAGCACGAAACCGTAACATTTTTCCTGATTCAGTTCAGTCTGGGAGAGTAATGTGCCCACTGACCCTAACGTCACTGGCTCAAGGACTGAAGAAAAGACTTGTTTTTTTCCTAAGTGGCTTTTGCTTTGGTCTTCTATTTGTGGAATTACCTGAAAGATGGTGCATGCAAGCAAACTCTAAGCATGACTCTTATTTTAAACATGGTCAGGAAACTTTTTACTGGAATGATTCACTCCAAGGTTAAAAAAAAAAAAAAAAATCACAGAAACCATGAACAAGCTTCAAGGAAACATAAGACCTGAGAAGACAAACTCAGGAGCTTTTAGCTATCTTTTTTTATTTATTATTTTTTTTTAAATGGAAGAATGGACTCTTATACTTCATCACTTACTAAAACATGACTGTTCAGTTTCAGTAATCCTTCAGACAGAGACTAAATTATGCTGGGACAAAAAAAAAAAAAAAAAAAAAAAAAAAAAAAAAAAAAAAAAAAAAAAAAAAAAAAAAAAAAAGAAAGTCCGGAATTTACTCAGGCTGTGTTTAACAAGCCAAGACATTAAGCATTAAGGGCAGGGGGAGGCGGGTAGAGGCCGGCCCATGGGGTGCTATAGTTCTCCGTATTTACAGAACAGAGTGGGCCAGCAATTGTGCACTTGGGGCTGGCACAATGGGAAAGCGCCCTAAAAGCCTTAGTAGGTGTGGTTGCTTAATTTATAGCTTGCTGGGGAGGCTAAAGAAAATGATGCTCAGAGTTCAAAAAGCTCCAGATTGAATACACCAGGAACTAAAGGAGGCCCAGTGCTCTGATTCTGAGGGCGGCCACCGAGTGACCCCATGGGCCAGCTACCGACTTCTTCCATTCCCTGTGTCCATTTCCAGTTATGAATCTGTTGCCAGGGACAAGGGGAAGGAATGGCTCAGATAGCCACTAGGAGCAGGTTGTGTCTTGACTCATGCCCACTCCCAGATGCAGTGAGACCTGAGCTTTGGAAACCTTCCATTTTTCCACTGCTGGCCTCTGAGTCCTCTGTGGGGATCTCCGAGTCTCCACTGTCCTATAGCTTCCCCCACCAGCTCTGCCCTTTGGGGCCAGTGATGCTGGGGTAGCCTCCTGAATCTGGATTAGCTGGACCCTGTCCAGGATGTTTCCTTGGGTTGGTAGATGGGACTTACTGATTGTGGCCTAGGAACCAAAGTTTCTACCAAGTCTCCATGTGTCACTGATGCTGACACTTTTCCAGAAAGTTCCAGTGCAAGGGCTGTTGCTTCACAGGTGTGCTTGCTTGGTAGGGTGGGAGCTCTGGCTGCAGGCAGCTATGCACTTGGAAATTAACTAAAGGCCAAGAAAACTGTGCAGCTAGTTCTTCTGCTGGGTATGTCCTGCATTTCCCAGGTTCCAAACTGTGCAACCCAACGCACAGGAAGCTCAACTGATGGCAGATGGAGAGGCTGAGTCATAGTCTGTATCTGTTCCCTGGGCAAATGGCTTCTGCACCCTAATCTCCTTGTATGTGAAAGGAAGGTGGCAGAAACTTTGTCTGCATTTTGCTCATGTCCAGAGACTTTGCCTGAGAGTGAGATTTAGGTTGTCAGACTAACTAATCTGGCATAAGAAATTTGAAGGCAGTTGACCCTTGAGATGGTAGAATGGCTACTGTTGAGTGATTTTTCACTAGATTTATGTGGAGAATTAAGAGCAAAGAGCCCAGATGGATGATCTAAAATGTGAGTTTGGCCAGAAAGGAAGCTTCAGTGAGGTTGTAGACTACAAAAGATAGAGCAGAGGGGATCTTGATTGCTACAAAGGAACAGGAAAATAGAAAAAGAGGGCTTGAGCGCATCAGAAGCAGCAGCAAGACTACCTTTTGCAGCCTCAGAACTGCAAAAGTGAAAGATCTTGCACTGAAGGGAAAGCTGCACAGCACCACGTTCCAGAAAGGTGATGGCACAGAGCACCTGTTTCTCAGAATTCAGAGTGCCGAGGAAAGCCTGGATACTGCTCTAGCAATCTGTGGATCTTGGCATTATCCGTGTGGCACTGGTTTCAGGTGTAGGCAGAATCAAGAGTTATGGTGCTAAGAAGGTTTCCAGTCCAATATCAGAAGGCCTGGGAGGCCAGGCAGTGTGTGGAGCAGTGAGAGTGAAGTCAAAGGTGCAGTGGAGACCCCAGAAGCTTGGAAAAGCCAGGAATGTGGATCATCTTAGGACAGCCACAAGGAGAGAGTGAAGTGGGCCCAAGAGAGAAGCCATAACCATCAGCAGTGCCTTAGTAGTGGAGCCACCCAATTTGCCACAGATTGCTTCACATGCTGGACATGGAACTATAAAACTTAATATTTACCCTGTTGGATTTTGCACTTGCTTTGGTCCAAATGCTTTGTACTCTCCCATTATGGTTTGTATCTAGATGTCCCCCCGAAGATTGATGCTGTCATGGGGCAGGCATTTTTGATTGACTCATGGCCCAATGCTGGGATTATGGGTGTGAGTGCTACACCTACACTTTGGGGGGTAGTCTACATACAGCATAAGGGAGGGAAAGAGGCTTTCTTTTTCTGCTCTTCTCTTTTGTTCTTGTTGCTTTTATTTATTTGTTTTTTAACACTGGGTCTCACTATGCAGCTTGGAGTAGTAGTGATTCTCCTTTTTTTTTAAAAAAAATTGACTTTATTTTTTTTTCTTGTTTCAGAACTTTTGTTTGTTTATTTATTTATTTTTATGGCCAGCTCAGCCTTCCCTGAGGGCAGGACTGGTGCAGCATGTGGTGCCGGGGATTGAACTGCAGTCCCTGCAGCCGCCCAAGCTTTCCTAAGCAGGAGCTTTAGACCACTGAGCCATCCTGCCGGGCCCCTCATTCTCGTATTTTCAGCCTTCCCAGTGTTCAGATTACAGGTTGCTCACACCTGGACTTGGTTGCCAGCTCAGCGCACCTAGAGGTGGGGATAGCCTGACATGTGGTGCCAGGGATCGAACCCCAGTCCCTGTATTTGTCTAAGCAGGCACTTAGTCCACTGAGCTACCTCACTGGCCTGTGCTCTTGCCATTTTTGTGGTCTTCCACCACCATAAGCTGTTGCCTTCTGCAATGTTCCACTCGGCCTTGGAGCCAGTATGGACTGAAACTATCACAAATTGTGAGCTAAATAAAAATTTTTTTCCTTAATTCTGGGTGTCAGGTGTCTTTGTCTCAGCAAGGAGAAAAAAGTAATTAAGACATCCCTTTTTTGGTAACTTTTGGAATGAAAATGTTTATCTTGTGCTATTGAATGGTGGTATAAATAAACTCTTCATCTGTCTAGGGCTTACAGCTAAGAGTTCGACTTACATCTTGGAGGAGACTTTGAACTTGGACTTTTTAGCAGTGCTGCTACTGTTAGGATTTTGGTAATTGTGGCAGATGAATGAAATGTCTTTTGCATAATGAGAGGCACATTAGTCTTTGGGGGCAGGGGTGGGATGCTATGGCTTTAATGTAGTATTGATAGACTTAATACTAATTTTTAAGGATTGTTAAATCTGTGTTATAATGTTCAAGTTGGGAAATGATAAGAATATGCATGTCTTTGTATCTGGAAACTGAATCTTTGCATCTTGTCAAGTTGACAAGGGGTGAATTGTAATGGTTGATACATTGTGTCAACTTGAGATGTCTAGACTCTTCACTAAGTAGCTCCGCAGTTCCACATCCTTGAGTATACGTAGAGGACATGGCTTTATTACACTCTAGGATGTTTTTCATTGTGTCAACTTGAGAAGTTTAGAAGTTTAACTAAGTGACTCAGCAGGAGCCAGGGTTCTTACTTTGTAAACATCCTCATCCTGTGCAAGAGGAGGGCGTGGAGGTGGCCTGAGTGCTACACCTGCCCTGGGGATGGAGGATTAGCCTGCTAATAATCTAAGGAAAGAAAAAAGCATTATTTCCTCCTTTTGCTCTTGTTGCTTTTGCTGTCTTCTGCTGCCTTGAACTGCTGTCCTCTGCCATGCCACGCTGCCTTGGAGCCAGCTGATTATGGACTGAAACCTCTACAAACTGTGAGCTAACTAAACTTTGCGTCTTTAATTTGGGCATTGGGTATTTTGTCTCAGTAACAAATGTAACCAAGATAGAGGGTGACAATGGTAATCATCAGCACAGGACTACATGGATAATTAAAAGACATAATGTAAATGTGAACACTTTGTAAACTCAGTAGTCTTATACAAATTATAGTTATTATTTCTTTCTGTTTCTCTTTTCTTGTGTTTTGCTTTTCTTAGGGTTTTTACTGTGGGTTTTTTGTTTTGTTTTCTTCAGACAGGGCCAGATTGAGGCCTTGAGCTAACAATCCTCCTGCTTCAGCCTCTCAAGTGCTGGGTTACACACTATTTCTCTGCTAATACCAAACACTTGAAGACCTCTGGCACTACAGTGCATTCTTCCCAAGTATTAATTTCCCTTCACCTGTAATCCCCAGCCCTCTTTCGTTTATTTTTTGGGAGGATGAGAGGGATGAGGCTTCATTATTGCTATCATGTGCTGATCTGCACATTATTGTGTGCACAAAGACTAAGGAGTCTTTCCTAGATTTTTTGCTTCAACAGACAAAGACAGTGCCTATATATTTATTTTTGGATCACCCCAAACACAAATCTTTGTAAACCAATAAAACAAACATTTTAGCATGCTGTCACTATTTCTGACAAACACATCTTTATGTAAGAAAACTATATATAATCTGCTGAGAGAATGTGGATAAGGAGCAATGCTACCTAAAAGGAAAACAGTGCTCTTGTGACATCCCCAGAACCCAAGCCCCAACCCCAGTCTCCTCTGCCTGCCTTTTGAGGCTCTCTCCTGTGCAGGTCAGGTGTCAATTAAATTAACTTTTGCTGAATGTGGAATCAGCCAGCCAAAGGCTTGGGTTTAATGCTCCCTGAATAGCCTAAAAGGCACTGAGGGAGCAAACAGGATCCCGGGTGGGACCCAGGGAGGGACAGACCAGACCTTGACAGTTTAGATGACAAGTTGCACTGATGAGACAGTGGTCATTTGATTCTTTTAAGATGCCCAACTTTTAGGAAGTGCCATTTCAAAATATAAATGTTACCAGGCATGGTGGAGTCAGAATGACTCCCTTGGACCAATGAGGGTGCATCTGTATTCTGGGGAGATGCATTCATGCTGGACCCACTGAGCACCCTTTGTATGTTCTCTCGACATGGGTTTTCATCACCAGATTGTATGGGACAGTGGTTTACCACGTTGGTCAGCATGGCAGCGCTGCCCATGATGGTAGGGGCTGTTTTGTGCTTCAAAGAAATTTAATCTCTGAAACCACTTAGAGCTAAGCCTCTCCCTGGGGATGTCAGGGGACAGGTGGCGTGGCTCTTCCTACCAGCAACTGGTGCAGTGCGGCGCCAATCACATCCTGCAGGTTTGTTTTGTCCTCTGGGCTCAGGGTTTGTTTGTACTGCCACTTTTCAGGCACGAAGGGCCACTTCATTTCCTTTGCCTCCTGGATCAGGGTCCTTAACTCTCTGGAGAGGGAAGCTGAAAAGGTCAGAGTTCAGGTAAGGAAATTGTAATAGAAGAAAAGGCGGCTGAGCCCCTCACATTATGATGAAGGGCCTTCACAGAAAAACAGCGTGTCCCCACCTCAGGCTGGCTGCCCTGAGCTGCTGGCTGTGACCTGAAGAATAATAGCAAGGGGCTATCTGTCAGGGGTGGCCTTGGTCTGTTCTGCCCTACAGGTAAATTGGGGTAGTCAGGCATTGAGAAAAGTTTTTAGCAGGAAGGAAGGTGCTTCAGTGACTATTCCTGCATGAAGAATTAGAGAAGGAATGAAGGAAATATTATTTTCCCTGTAAAACGAGAAAGGTCCTGGAAGGACTTGGTGTGCTGGGCTGCTGGCAGCTGGCTTGTGTCGAGAGTCAGTTTGTTCCACCAAGTTTTGTTTTTCTGAGAGTCCTTGTCCCATCCTTTCACTGTGGATGGCACTTGGACACAGACAACTAGTACAAAGAAACACAAGGGAGCTGTGTGAGGTTGTGACTTACTGTGAAATGGCCCCATTTCACAGCTGTGACTATGTTAAGTCACACAAGGGTATCAAACCTACTTAGACCAGTTCTACAGTATCCAATCCAAACTCCAAAAGCCTTTAAGCTTTGGGGACTGAGGACTGGAAGTTTGTTTTCCTTACTTGACACCTAAAGTGACTTGGATTCATGAAGGTTATTATAGTCCTAATGATCTTGCTTAATGGAATTTTTGCAAAGTTTTGTAAAAAAATTTAAGATTTGCTTCAGATGCTGCCATATGAATGTAACACATGGTACATGTACCATGACACTGTCCCAACACAGGGAATGTCTGAATGCTGAAGGGTATTGACCCCCAGGTCTCTGAAATAGGGACTACAGCCATGGATACATAATCACCAGACATAAATTTCTATTATTATTATTATTATTATTATTATTATTATTATTATT
>PVJA010018111.1:0-24739 GCA_004027025.1 Myocastor coypus | reverse complement strand
TTGCCCAAAGCCTTGGTGACAAAACTCAGACCCACCACCCAGAGTCCGCCATGTGTTTTCATGACCCTGCAGGAGCACAGTCCCTTCAGCCTTCACCCCATGCTTGCATAAGTACATATCCATCTCACGGAGCTGAGCATGTCCTAGAGATTAAGAACATGTCTCATCCCATTTATAAATGACATCATGATGGGTGGAAGACAGGGTCAGGCTTAGTGTGCATGTAAGATATGCTAAAAAGAGCAAAGAGGATGTGATGGAGAGAACCAAAAACAAGAGACGAGAAGGAAGAAAACTCTAACTCTGTCTTGGTCCTTTATGACTTTCTGTGGACGTGGTATCAAGGAAAGGCCACTGCCTCTCAGCATCGAGGGGACAGCTTATGGCCACAGCAATGAATGGTCAGCATTGACTACTGGGGATGACTTATAAGTAGGGTGCTGAAACTGTCACACCATTCAGCAGCTGAGAATGTGTGCAACAGCATGCCCCAAAGAGAGTCATGGCCATGGTTTAGGGCCTGATGTGGTCATTTTTTTCCAGAACACTCTTATTGCTGCTGACAGAATGTCACCTTCTAAGGAAATACCCTGGATACAGGGAAAACTGCTTCCAGAGAACTCCTAAAGAGTTAGGAGCAAGACACCCTTCTGCTTGGGGCAGCCCTATATGACCCAGTGCACTCATCCACAGTGCGCCCTTCCAGTCTCCAAAGTGTCTAGCTTTGGTAAATTATTTGGACACTGACTATATATGAATATGAATAACCACTGGACAACAGAAAAGTGATTTTAGTATTCACAGAACTGCATAGTACTTTGGATGAAGTAGTTTAGCCTTCTCAGTTTTCTTTATAATAATGGAGGAGATTATTCCTTACAACCCACATTTGCCTCTTTTACACCACCTACAAGGTCCTGCTGGACCATGATCAGCATCTGAGACCACAGGGCAACATAAGCATGAACCTGGCAGGTTACTCTTGCACTGGGGTCCCTGGGTGGTGCAGAAAGGAAGCTTGCAGCTGCAGGTGAGGGATGGAGTGTGTATGGGTGATTTCACTTTGAAAGGACCAAAAATGAAAAGGTTAAAAATAACTAAGACTTCCGCCAGCACCTAAAAGTGTCTGTAAAAATGTGTGTACCTACAGACGAGAAGGAGGGAGAAAGCCCTCCCCAGAACCTTTCCCAGAGGAATCATAAACAGGGAGACAAGAAGTAAACAATTTATGTAGGGCTTTTACAGCAGAGTGCTACAAATACAAAGAGAAATATTAAAAACATATAAAAAGATATACTTAGAGAAATAGAGGGACAATGTACTTCAGGCTAGATGCAGTGTTGCCTCCCCATCCATGACTGGTCCACAACTCTGCATGGCGTGAACGATGAGAGGAGCAGAGCCAGATGCCTAAACGCTGGTCACCACGCTGGTCACTGGGTAAGGGGCTTTACGTTAGGGACTAGCATGAGGACTCATGGGTGAGGCAGAAGAGAGCGAACACACCGGTGCGATGACACAGTTATGGAAAGCCTAGAGGTCTATGGAAATTGATGAGGCACAAAATCCCTACTTGGAAAAAAAAGTATGCACCACCATTGAGAAGTTGCTTCCATTTTTTAATAATTGAGATTTATGTGCCCCAGCCAACTCAGACTCTTTGTTCCTGTGGAACTAAACTGTTTCTTGTAGCCTCATGTTTACTGAAGCCTAAAATTAGAACTGACAGCAATTCACTGCAACAAAGTGAGCTTCCACCCCTGTCTGTCCGCCTGCAGCCCAGGTCCCATTCATGCCCTAGAAATCTCCCCATCTCTTGGTGGTCATCTGCCAGGAGAAGAAAAATAGGGCAGAGATGAGAACGTGTCTCCCAGGCGAGGCACAGAGGAGCAAGCCTGCTGGCTGACCCTGCTGCAAGCATCTCGTCCTCACCTCGGCACCGCTGGTCCTCCCTCTTGTCTTCCTCGGACACATCTGGCGCCTCCACCAAGAGCTGGTCCAGCGCTCGCTCACACTCTTGCAGGAGCACAGCGACAGCTTTTTGATTATTCATGATGATTACCCTCCCTCGACGATGAGTCGAGGTTCCCCAGGACTGCGGTGATCAATTACCTACAAGAAGACATCGATCCTGAATAAAGGAGCCCCTTGAAGGCCAAGCTACCTGGTGAACAAAAGAGGGCGAAAGATGATTAACTGAAGCATCATCAATTATCTCTAAGACTCAAGCAGGGAGGGATAATAGGGGGAACACATGAAAATACATCACAGCCTGAGGACGTTATTAGGGGAGGGTGTGAAATGAGTCCAGGGCCTCCCTGCGACAGGCTGAACCTCGCAGGCATCACGTGCAGAAGGGATGGACCCCGGTGCAGGCCCTGTCACCCACAGTGAGGTCGGGAGCCAAATGAAATGAATCTGCCCCATGATTTATGCATTTTCTGCATCCTTCTCCTCAGCACTTCCAGATCCCAGTGGCCCCGCACTTTCTGCCTTTCTGGAAGTCTACAGGAAGCATCTGGCTAACAGTTCTAATGTTCACTTACAGGCCCATGCTAATGTGAAGTGTACCAGTCACTCCCATAATGCTGCTGAGTTCCCCATGCAGAATTCTTCATGGTATTTTGCATGATATAATTTGGACCCTGAATGGCAATGACAGATGCCAAATTTAGCCTTTCACTGTCAGGCACACTGCCAAGGAACATAGAGAAATGATAGGGCAGAAAGTCCAACATCCTAGATCTATCATATAAATAGATCTATCCTACAGCTAGATGGATCTGCTTAGGCTGGTATTTAACATGTAAATAGCTGACAGATTCTCTCTCTCTCTTTCTCTCTCTTTCCTGTCTGTCTGTTTCTCTCTTGCTCTCTCACTCGCTCTTGCTCTTTCACTCTTGCTCTCTCTTTCCTTTCTCTGTCTCTCGCTCTGTCTCTCGCTCTCACTTGCTCTTTTTCTCTTGTTCTCTCTCTTTCCTTTCTCTGTCTCTCTCTCTTTGTGGTACTGAGAATTGAGTTCAGGGCCTTAACACTGAACTACATTCCCCAGACCTTTTCAAATTTTTATTTTGAGACAGATGCTCATAAAACCCCCAAGCTGAGCTTTAACTCGCAATCCTGCCCCTGCCTTCCAGTGTGCTGGGATTATAGGTGTATGACTCCGTAGCTATCTGAGTGCTTTCTTATGTCAATATGAACCCTGTACAAATTGGGTTGCTGTGCTAAATGTTTTCCAATGTTCTCCTGTACTCAAGTGTATATAAAAAAGAGTGTTAAAAAAAAAAAAAAAAAGAAAGCATTTGTGTTATAAGCTGGCCACCAGCCTGACTAGTTATGAAAAGAACTGAGCACTACGGGCTGGCCATGATTTCATGTTCTTATCACTATTGAGAGACTATGGGAGAGCATACCCATTGCTCTGAACTGCCAGTGAGGGAACACCGCAGCTAAGCAGTGCACTTAAGGGTACAAGAGAGTTCAGTGAACAGTGATAACCTCTTCTTATCATTCCTTAAAAGAGGGAGAGATTGGTTAAAGTAGGAAGCTAACACAGAGGTCAAGAAATGCATCTGAGAAGGTAAAAATCAGTGTTGTTTGATGTGAGCTACTCCCAACCTGGGCACTGATTTTTGCCCCCCTCCGACAGTGGGGATTTGGGGATTGAACTCAGGACCTTGTGCTTGCCAGGCAAGTGCTTATTCTACTGAGTTATCTCCCCAGCAGGGCACTGATTTTTCTTAAAGTCCTAAATCAAAGCAAAGAGAACGTTCTTCCTCAGAGCCTTTTCAAATGACTTCATATAGAAAGAGGGGAGTAACAAGGAAATAATGAAGCACCAGCTCCTACACAAAGAAACAGAGCTGCATTATCATTGCATTTTAATAGCAATGCTCCCTTTGTCCACAGGCTTAGAGTAATGTTTTACTGGCGCTACTTAAAGTGGAAAGTAGTTTTGTCAAATTTACAGAAGCAAAGAGCAGAAGGTCAGGGACCAGAGGCTGAGGAGGAGGGGCAAGGAAGACATTGGTCTTAGGGTGCAAACCTCAGATAGGAGGAGTGAGTTCAAGAGGTTTGTTTACAGCATGGTGATGACAGTTAAGGACAGCACACCACATACTTGAAAATTGCTAAGTGTGGATCCTAAGTGTTCTTAACATGAAAATAAGCATGTGAGGTAATTAGTACTTTTGCCAATTAATGTGATTTAGCCATTCTACAACTTCTGTCTACCAAAACATCACCTTTGACACCATGAATATGTGATTGTAATTCATGAATAAAAATAAAATCAGACAAAAAATAATCTTTACGTGACAAATTAAATTTTAGCTGTCTTGTTTCTGTGAAGGATTTACCAAATGACAGTACATGGGAACGAACAGACCTGTAGCAGGAAGCTAATGTATAGATTGGTGTGTGACAGATAGCTCTTGACTAATTCCACTTTCTGTTCTCGAGTTAACCATCAGTGGGCCCCCTGAGAGTTAAGTCTGAGATTCTCTCTTCTTCCGTGGGTCTCTTGGCTGACAAGCAGCAATTGTAACAATTATGTAGATGCTTCTGTCTTTTAAGTGAGAGACTCACTCTCAGTCTAGATAGATCAGGTTATGTTTGCTGGGGAATTTTTGACTTTTATTCTAAATCCTTAGCCTTTTGAGAACTTTTAAGTTTAGACATACTGGCTTAAATTTTAAGAAGTTGATTATTAAACAAGAATACTTGTCTGCTTCTGTTTTCTCGCTTAAGCCCTTTATTTCTGATGCACAGATCATAAACCTCTTTCTTGTCCAGGGGCTATGAAGGAGTGACACCTTGGCACAGTCCTGGGAGGGTGAACAATAGGACTTCCCCGGGCATTTTGAGGGAAGGTGCGGCAGCACAGGGAGGCTCCCTGTACTATAGGCTAAGCTCTCAGGGAGAAAGAGGGCTGTTGCAGTTAGAGCTGTGCGGAAAGGCACCCAAAGCAGGAAATCTGGAAAGAATGGAAGAGGGGCCAGAGCAGCAATGCCAGGAGATGGTTGAGAGTAGGTGAGACTGGAAGGTAAGCAAGGGGCCAGGCAGGGGTGAAGGTGCCAAGGACAGAGCCTGTCCTGGCCCTAAGGTGATAGGAGACTACAGGTAGCAGAAAGACTGAAACGGATTCACACTGGAAAGAGCACTTTGCTATGGATTGAATGTAGAGGTAACTGCCACCAGCCCTCTTAGGTACTGACTATAGTACCTGAGGAGAGAGCTGCACCAGAGTGACAGCATCAGCAATGCAGAAAGCCAGGCAGATTCGAGATCTGTTTAGGAAGCAAAGCGCTGGCGCTTCTAGCACTGCTGGGGTTGGGCAGATGTAGGACGTGTTAAGAAGGAGTCCCACGTTTCTGCCTCAACAAAGCTCAAAAACCCAAGTGATGGTGTTACCAGACTTAGCAACAGTGGACATCTGGGAGCATTGTAATAAAAGACAGAAATACCCATATATCTTAATTTGTATTTCTAGCTACAAAGATAGTAAGAAAGATAAGTCATGTTATTCACAGAAAGCAGTCATGTGTTATCCAAGAAAACATGTCCAAAACAGGAAGAAGAAAATTCAAGGTAATTCCTGCTTAGTGCATGTAACTCCTCAAAATGTAGTGAAGATCCTTTTGATATCTTTTAAAAGCTATAGCATTTCCATGTTTTGCTGTAAAATTCAAGGGAGACAATGGGAAGAAAATACTGTAACATGAGAAACACTTCAGAATCCAGCCATCTGTGCAGCCTTCCTCGGGTCATTGTTAGGCATAACAGGCTGGAGCCCAGGAAATTTCCCTCCAGGCAACTGTCCTGCCAGAAATTTTGATCAACTTCATTTATAAAAGAGTCATTTTCAATTTCAATGTTTGCCTCTGAACGATAGAACTCTGAGCAGGTCATTGTTTCTAACACTGAAAAAACATGACCAGATAAAAAAGTAACTGACAAATTATACCAACAAATTAAATATTAGCTGCCTTGTTTCTGTACATGATTAAACAGGCGATGGTAGATGGCAGCAAAAAGGCCCAAGAAGCTAATGCATATAGCATAATGGTGTGCAACAAGTATCTCTTGACTGATTTCACTTCCTGTTCTCGAGTTAACTATCTGTGAGCTCCTGAGAGTCAGTTCCTACGTTCACTCTTCCTACTTATTTTCCTCGGGTGGGTAGAAGCGATTGCCCATATAGAGATGTTTCTCTCTCATAAGTCTCTTATAACCTATGCTTTTTTCTATTTTAATATTTCCTATTATTTTCTTCAAAATCCAACAGAAAGCAATTAGTGAAAGCAACCAGACAAGTAGTCTGTTGGACTTTTAGGCATTTTTTGTCTTTTAAGTATTTTGTCTTGTAAGTACTTTTGTAACCTACGCTTTATCTTTTTTCTATGTTAATATCTCATTTTAGTTCCTCAAAAATCCAGTCTGGTCTCCAATGTACAACAAGGATAGAATTTCTTTCCTGGGGCACCAGCAACAACAGTCGAATTTCCCTACATTTCCACCCTCTCCTAAATACGAAATGTGCATGCATGTGCACACACACACACACACACACACACACACACACACACACTTACCAAGCTGCCTCTGGCACTGATTGCTGAAGTGGGAAAATCAGGAGAAGAGGACTCTGATGGGACTGTAGGCAACATGGAGAAGGAAAGCCCAAAGAAAAAGGGCGAACATTCAGTTAGAGTGCAAGACAGTGACATGTTCTTTTAGAAATTAATATGCAAAGCAGGCACAAAATTCAGGAATGTTCAGATTGCCCAACAAAGTAGCAAATTTGATGAAATACAGACTTATATAACAACACTCCCAATAACTGAACCATATACATGATTTTTAGGGGTACTGGGAATATTTAGAGTTTAATAGCTTCTGTGTTAGAAAAATGTTAACAAATTTCAGAGGATTACTCTTACAGAGGGGACTGTATGACTATAAGAAATGAAGTTGGTAAGGAATAGCCAAAAGTGGCTGAAATAAAATCTCATGTATGTGCATGGTTAGAAACAATCTTCAATAATGTAGGGGTCCAAAGAAGTATTTAGAAAATGTTACAACGAAGTGATAAACATTGGCTACCACAATGTGTGGAATTTAGTCCAATGGAAGTAAAGGATGATGTGACATTCATTAAGTTAAGCTCATGTAACAAGAATAGGAAAATGAAAAGAAAAATGAGCCAAAAGAAAACCAATGAAAAATAATAAAGAGCAAAAACTGAGGAAATAAAAGAACCAATACTCACTGGGAAGATCAGCACAACAAGTTATAGATTTTTAATTTTATTTATTTATTTTTCTTGTTTCAGAACCTTTGTTTATTCACTCATTTTCATGGCCGGCTCAGCCCACCCCGAGGGCAGGGCTGGTGCGGCATGTGGTGCCAGGGATCAAACCGCAGTCCCTGAAGCCGCCCACGCTTTCCCAAGCAGGCGCTTTAGACCACTGAGCCATCCCGCCAGGCCCCTACAAGTTATAGACTTTTAAAAGAGCAAAAATAATAATTGCCGGAAAACCTCACTGAGAGACAGAGGACAAATAACTTGAAATAAGTATAAAAATTTGACAAGAGGTCTTCCAATAAAATATCGGAAGAACTGTATGTCAATACATTAAAAACTTAATGAGCAAAATTGATATAAAATACAACTTAAGAGGGATCAAGAAGAAATCTAAAATTGTACTATTCCATAATGTTAAAGAAATTTAAATTGTAGTTTAAAATTTTTTTATAAAGAAGAGAACACATTTTTAGCAATCATTCAACAAACCAAAAATAAATCTTTGGTAAATGTTAAGGAGTAAGTCTTTTTTTTTTTCATTTTTATGCATTTGGTGCAGGGTCTACAGGGTGTTCAAGGTCTCACTATGTAGACTGCACTCATAGTGATCCTCCTCTTTTCAGCCTCCCAAGAGCTGAGAGTACAGGCAGCAACACCACAACCAGTCTCAGTTGCTCATCTCAGCATGCCCCGGGGGCAGGGCCAGCTTGGTTGCACCAGGGATCAAACCTCAGCCACTGTGCTCTGCCTAAGCAGGTGCTTTAGCCTCTGAGCTAACTGGCCAGCCCCTAAGGAGTAAGTCTTTAGAAATGTAATTTAACAAAAATGAACAATAAGGGTGTAAAATAAGTAAGGTATAATAAAAGTTACATGTATATGAAGTACTTATATACATGTTCTTATGGTTTATGTCTAGTGGTCCCCACAAAGCTTCATGAGTCATGGGCAGGAACTTCTATAGATTGAGACTTGACTCACGAGTCACTGGGATTATGTATTTTAGTACTGATATAGAGTTTGAGACTTGATCCATGATCCCTGGGATTATGTGTTTTAAGTACTGCTGAGACTATGGGTGTGGCCTAAGGCGGATAGGGCTGAGGCAAAGAGCCTAAGTGTAATATAAAGAGAGAGAGACAGACTAGAGCTGTTGCTCTGCTGCCCTGTTTACTTGGCTGCCTCCGTCATGATTGTTGCTGTTCCACTGCCATGAACTGCTGGCCTCTACATTGTGCCTCTCTGCCTGGGAGCCAGCTGAATATGGACTGAAATCTCCAGTAACTGTGAGCTAAATAAACATTTCCTTCCTTCATTTTGAGTGTCGAATATTTGTCCCAGCAATGAGAGAAAAGTAACTAAGACACATGTATAATGTATAATAATGTTTATAATAAATGTGCAAGACATTTAGAGGGAAAAAAGACATTTAAGCTAACCTAAATATAGGAAGAAACATTGTTTGTGGTCTGGGAAATTCACAATATTATTTAGCTAAAAAATTTCCCTAAAGTAAACCATAACTTATTTATGTATGTATGTATTTGGTACAAAATTTCACTACCCAACTTGGACTCATAGAGATCCTCCTGTTCTCAGCTTCCCCACTTCTGTGATTACAGGTATGCACCACCACAGCCAGTCTTGGTGGACCGCTCAGTGTGCCCCAGGGGTGGGGCGAGGGCAGCATGTGGTGCTGGGCATTGAACCCTTATCCCTACGCTTGTCTAAGCAGGTTCTTAGTCTGCTGAGCTGTCTTGCCAGCTCAATAACCCATAATTTTAATACAACTCTAACCAAAATCTCAGCTGCTCTGTGTCTGTCTTTGTGTGTAACCTGATTCCAAATGCTAATGCTGATTCTAAAACCTATATGGAAAAATAAAAATTAAAAAGTAATCAAAACAATAGAGAAAAAAGGCAGAAAAATAGTTCTATGCCAAGCGTCAATAATTGATATAAAATTTTATTAAATTATACATAATTGTAAATTACATATAAAGCTATTGGTACTGTGAGAAATCAACCTTTTGAATATGAGGAGCCCAAGAAAAGACCTATATATGACAGCTGATTTATTATGGAGTTCCATATGTGGTATTGAGATAAATTGTTTGCTTTAAAAGATCAATATTAAAATTTACATGTGAAAGATGAAATTGCAGTCTCTAACGAGAGAATTTTCTGTGTCTTCTCAGCCCTTTGGTTTAAGATCAAATGTAAAAGAGAATGCTCTTATCAAATTTAGAGAAATTTTTACACATCTGCAAAAAAAAGCTACTCATAAGGGAAAATACCATATATTTAATTAATTGAAAAAATCCCAGACTTTTGATTTGTAAACATCATAAAGCAAGTGAAAAGATAAATTTCAAAGTGGAAGGAAGTATTTGTAATTTATTTTTTTTTATTTTTTATTTTTTATTTTTTTTTATTTTTTTTTTTTAGTATTTGTAATTTTGATAACTGACAAAAATCTTTTCATCCAGAATAAAGAATTCCTATAGATAAGGGAGAGAAAACAATAGGAAAAGAATGTGCAGAAGACTTGAACAGAGACTTAACATAAGAGGAAGCAAGAATTGCTAATCAACATGTGGACAGTGTCCAACTCCTCAGTAATCTGGAAATACAAGCCTATAGTATGATGAAAAACTATTCATGGCTTCTTGATCAGAAAATGAATTTAAATTGGGAAGTAATGTATGTGGTCAAGCTAGCTGGTGCTGCTTACTCCTACCCGCCTGTGTGGAACACTGAGCTTGGAGCTGTGGAGTCTCATCCAAGTCCACACACGGTGAGCACCGGCCACCCTGACACGTGTGCTCCAGGTCAGAGGGGTGGGCGGGTCCATGCCTTGGGTGCATAGGAGAGTGCTGCTGTTGTAACAGCAAGCAAGCAAAAGGAAACGACCTATGAGTTCCTAAGGGGTAGAGTGAATTAGAAAATTCATACACTGGAATAGAATAAAGAAACAAATGAACTACAGGTATAGGTAACAGCCCAGTTGAATCTTAGAAATATAAAGGGCAGTCACAGATGAATACGAGCATGACATTTACAAACACTGATGACTAAACAACATACGTATTATAATAGGGAGAAAAGACCTTATACGTGTACTATATAAAATATCACACTGTATATATCTCACAAATTAGGCAGCCAAAAAATACAAAAATTTAAAACAAGATGGAGAATGATAAGCTACAATTCCACAACTGTGGATTCTTGGAAGAAAGAAGAAAATATGAAGGAGGGGTGCATGGGAGACCTCAAAGGGAGTGGTACATTCCTTTACTTAAAAGGACTGATCTACAGCCTCACTGTATTCCACATTATTACATATGTCTTCTAATGTCTTTATATATTCAACATTTAGTTAAAAAATTAAAATGAATAAAACTAGAACTCAAGCCTAGCAGTGTTAAATGAAAAATAAAAATCAGTTACTGTTCTCAGGTTGGGACCAGAGACTTCACTGAGACAGTGTAAGAGACGCAGCTTTTTCTTTCTTTTTTCAGAAATGAGGACTGAACCCAAGGCCTTTCTACTGGGCTATATCCCCAGCTTTTTAAAAATTTATTTAAAATTTTGTGACAGGGTCTTGTTAATCAGCTATGTTCCCTCCACTGGCCTTCAACTTGTGATCTTCCAGCCTCAGCCTCCCAGAGTGCTGTGATAACAAGTCTCTGCTGCCACACCTGGCTAGAGACGCAGCCTTCCAGAGCAAGGCGTTCTTACTCAGAGAGTTCTAGAGAGGAAGGATTTGGAGTACTGGGCAAGGGAGGTGAGGAAGCGGGTTTTAGCTGAGGAAAGATGGGAACTGGGGTGGTGAGGAGGAGCTGGTCATCTCTTGTGGGGAATTTATGAGTAAGCTTGGTATGGAAATCATTGATGAGATAAGAGGCTCAAGCCACTAGTTACTGAACTTTAGATTCCCAAGAAAGTCCTTTTCTTATTCCACTTAAACGTGAGATGAAGAAGAATGTTTAGATTTCCTAAAAATCTAAAAAGGCAAATCAGATTTCTACAACTCCTATAAGTGAAACCAAATTCTTGGCTGTATTTCTTGCATCTGAAGGTGTCCAGCTGGCTGACATCTCATTAAAGCAGGAGGATCAGAATCGGAGCCTGGAGCTGTCTCTTGCTTCTGCGGCCTTTGCCCGCTGCCCCAGGCTCTCCCTCTCCGGGAGCTGAGTGTGTTTACTAAACCTGGCTCTGCACGAAAGTGCACTGAGAGTGTTCCGGGTCACTGATGGGCTACCTGCGGCCTCAGGAAGAAAGAAGGCTGGAAAAAGCTATGGTTGCTGGGTTGCTCTGTGGTTACTCACTCCATCAGCCAGGTGATACCTGAAGGTGGCATTGGGACTGACACACAGGTCAAGGTGACTTGAACCTGCCATCTGGTCCTGCTTCAGGTTCCTGCCCTGCTAGGCTTCCAAGTGGCACTCCAAGTGGGAGAGGTCCACTCACATGTACTCACCCCACACTGCCCCCAACTTCTGAGCCATCATAATGCTAGGAGCTAGGTACAGGGTCAGAGAGAAATGTCGTTAATGTGGGAGGACGTCCAACCTGAGCTGTTCTGCCCAGGAGGCACATTCATCACTCGAAGTCTGTCTGATCTGTAGAGGGGAGAGGAAGTTGAATTCTTCACAAAGCCAATATGATAAGAAGACCAGGCTAAGAGTTAGGCACAATCTTCCCTTTGTGTTGAATAGAGCAGAGTTCTGCAGAAAAACTTGGCAAGGATAACAGCATTGGAAAGGAAGTAGCCGTCAGAAGGAGAAACAGGGGAGCGGGGAGCTGAGACCCTTTGTTTCCCCTTGACACCTTCAGGATCTGAGTAGCTAAAGCACTGCAAGCCTGCTGGATGGAGTGGAAGGATAGCCCGGTGATAGGGCTGTCTCCAGACAGACACAGCATGAAGCATTCTCTGGCACACAACTGCCAGGGCCGTGAAACACTGCAAATGTTTGGTGAGGCTGGAAAATGTGGTTAATATTGCAACAAACTGCAACATTAGTATTGCAGCAAGGCATTTCTGGGCTCTAACTCTAGTCCCCACAGCCAAGATAACTCGTTTTGCATAAAATCAGGTAGATTTTGAAGTGGGAGAGAGCCAAGAAAGGAGCAGGCTAAGAAAAAAAGTGATGAAGAAGGCTCAGAAGTTACAGAGGCAGAAACATGGGGCTGATGCAGGAGGACTGTGGTGAGTTCAGGGCCAACCCGGGCTACATAGTGAGGTCCTGTGTCAAAAAAACAAAAACGAAACCAAAAAACAAAACAAAACAAAACAAAAAAAACAAAACAAAAAACAAACAAACAAACAAAAAAACCCACTAAAATCCCCCAAACCCAATGAGTTGGATAAATCAAGCACATACTTTTCATTAAGGATTCCTAGGCATAAATTTCACCTCTGCTATTTGCTAGAGAAGGAACACTGGGCAAATCATGTCTTAGTTTCCTCACCTATAGAAAAGGGCTAATAATAAAGCCAGTCTTGTAGAATTTATAATGGTCAGTTGAATGAATATATACAAAACACACAAAGAATGGCTTTTATGCTTGGTAGGTATGAATTGTAGTTATAAATACAATTCTCAAGAAATAAAATTTTACTTTTCAAAAAGGTCACCCAATTTTTCCCTGCATTTCTCTAGTTACATTGTGTTTCCTGGTTGCTCCCATCACCATTTATGTTTTAGAGAAAGGAAACAGCTTGACTACACAAAATCTTCTGGATGTCGAAATTTTTCCCCATAAGGACCGACCTGATAGCTCAGCGGACTAAAGTACCTGCTTCAGCAGAGCTCAGTGGCTGGGTTCGATCGTGATTGAGACTGGCTGTGGTGGTGCGCACCTGTAATCCCAGCACTTTGGGAGCTGAAAACAGGAGAATCACTAAGAGTCTGATCTATGTAGTGAGACCCTGTAGACCCTGTATCCCCTGTCCTAAATGCACTAAAAAAAAGATTTTTCCCCCTCATAAAAAGCTATGTAATAACTAAATTATCCTTTGCATAGTTCTCCAGATTGACATTCAATTCATAAACAGATATTCTGCTGCAGGGGTTAAACATCAGGACCAGTTAGATATTTTCAAGGAGAAAGATGTGAACTTCATTTGCTTAGAAAAGCAAGCAAGCAGGCAAGCAAGCAAAAGAAAGGAAGAAAGAAAGAAAGAAAGAAAAAGAAACAAAGAAATAAGGAAAAAGAAAGAAAGAAAGGAAAAGAAAGACAGAAAAAAGTAAGAAGGAAAGAAAGGAGTATAGAAAGAAAGAAAGAAAAAAAGAAAGAAAGAAAGAACTGAAGAAACCACAAAGGAGCCAGTTGGTTTAATCAGCTATCAGCTGTTGGCCTGCTGGGCCTCTGTCTGCAGTGCTGGAAGGGATGGATAGCAGCTCATACCAAACTCATCTCCTTCTGCTCTGACCCCCACACAAAGCTCCTTATTTATTTTATACTTAAATCGTCGAAGGTGTTAGGCACAGACCTCTGGGCTGGGGGTGTTCCTTTTATTCTTTACTTTTGCCTAATTAAGGAATATTTGCCGGTACCCACACAACACACCCCACCATGTGGCCAAGTGACTCACACAGGGCTTGCAGGTCACCTACTGCCTGGGGGACCAAGGCAGAGTTGCATGTCCCAAGGGTCAGATGGCTTTGGTGGAGCAATGCCTGGATCCCTGTGGCTCCAAGGCACAGGGCAGAGGTGTGGTTCCATGGACTCCATGCCCCCATGTCTGTTCAGCATGGTGACCTCTAAGTGTGGTCCAGTAACCAGGGCCTGTAGTAGGATTTTACTACTCCTCTGGACCTCCAGGCAGACAAGCCAAAGGCAGGTACAGGAAGCCAAGATGGCATTTAATTTTTGTTTCTCAGCTCTTGTGGGGTACACAAAGGCCACACACGTCTCAGCAGAGCTGCTTGAAGCAGCCAAGGATGGGACTGCGCTCCCAGTTGCCTCCCTGTTCCCCCAAGCCTACAGCTCAGGGCCCTAGTCTCATCAGTCGATTTTGGAAAGGAGCACGGCACTAGCAGGGTGGGATTCTACACTTTCTATAAGCATTCTGTCCGAAGGAAAATGCTGCCCAGTCACAGAGCAAATGTGCTCAGGGCGCCAGCCACCTGATTTGGGGGTAATTTTATTGTCTCTGAGCCACTCCACTTACTTTCTTTGGTAGCTCCTCAAGCGGAAGAACTCCCATTTTCTCCTTTCTCTGCAAGGACGATGGCAAGCTAAGACTTGGTGTTCCTTCTATTCTTTACTGTTGCCTAATGAAGGAATATTTGCCAGTATCCAACTAACAGTGATACAGAAAAAATTTTAAATAAAGCAAAATGGGCAAATGAAACACATTAGCTTTTATACAATCCATTCTTGGCAAAAATAATTCATTATTTTCTACTTTTTATTTCATGTTTATCCTTGACAGCTAACTCAGAAATTTAAAAAATAAAGTAGGCTGTATTGTATTTGCAAAGTTCTAGATGGTAGTGGTTTTTGAGTACTTGTATACTATACTTGGTACTTTTGAAGACTCCCAAAGAATCAGAATAAGCAATTTAAATAATCAAAGAAAAGGTCCTGTGGCAAGTAATCCTAAGTATACATTTCACCCTGTGAAAAATTCTAGAGGAGCAGTCTGGCCTGCAAGACAAATTTACTTAAATTTAGACAAGTGGGAAAATTCATTCCACCCTCCCTACTATTGTACTATTTAGAAGAAAAGGCACTGGGAAGTACTGTTCATAAAGAAGGCTAAAGAACCAGCTCCATTATCTTCCTATTGTAAGGTTCCAGTGAGGAAGACAGCAAGGAATACAGACTCCATTTGAAGACAGAGTCACAAGTTCAATGACTGGTTCAAATTTAAACAGCAATTTGCCAGAATTTTGTGCCAGGAGTTAGTTAGACACATGCTTTTGAACTTCCATTCACTGGGTCTGGGTGTGAGGCCACTCTGTGTTATGGTTTTAGGGAGAAGAAACTAATAATCACACTGAAAAATAGGACATACTATCTTTGCAGACTATTGATTCTATGATCACGGTATAAATTTCCATCTGTTTAAAGAAACAACTCTGATACTTGTTTTTCTTCCCCTCAAAATTTAAGCACTGACATTACAACCGCTATACTTCTCTTAGAGAAGGAAAAGTTCCTACTTGTGACTTTCTTTGAGCTGCAGTGTGATTCCAGAGGGATAAGTGAAGGGGGCGAAAGACTGAGAGGGTCTAAGTGGTGATTGCTTTTATAGACTGACTCAGACAGGAGTGGAACGTACCTCCTCCCACGAGGGCTGGACACAGTCAGCCAAGAAGCAGGGAGCTTTATTTATGAGCTCAGTGCACTTTCCCTACTGCAATAAACATTTTAAGACTTTAAATAAAACATTTTTATTAAGTAGGACTCTTAGCAGTGAGGACTGTGCTGTCATTCCTGTCGGCTTGGCCAGGTGTATAACCTCTCCTACACTCTACCACACTCTACACAGCAGTTGTCTCATCCTGCCATCCTAATGGGAAAAAGATGTATGCCTATGAAAAATTTATTCCATACGTTAGAACCTCCAAAGCCGGTGTGCAGAAAGAATGGGGCAAAGGAACAGTTGGTAGCATGGTCGCAGGGCTGGTTCATCGCTGTTGTACATGGTGGCCATTCACATAAAATTTCACCACCAGCCAATATGTTGGAAAATGCTATCTAAATGAATCAGTGCAGGTGGAGAAGGCATATAATAATAAACACACTTTAAAAATTTATTTTTATGTATTTGGGACAGGGTCTTACTATGCAGCTCAGACTTGCAGTCTTCCTCCTGTTTTGGCCTTCCCAGCACAGGTGTGCGCCACCATGCCTGGTCTTGGCACTGGCCCCAACAATACTTTCATTTTTCAAAAAGAAGACAAATTCTCATTCCATAAAATATTACTATATGCCACAAAATATGCCATATAAGTCCACATAAGGACCATATAAGTCCATAGTGGAACACTGACAAGGAGCAAGAGAGTACTGTAAAACACTTCTAAATCCTTGGGGCCCTGGGTTTGGTCACCAACAAAGTGAGCATTAGCCTCCTCGGTGTGACCAGTGCCTTACTTTGTGCAGTGCTGTGATTACGCCCAGGGGTGCACGCCTTGCATGCCTCCTTCCTATGTCACCAACAACATATTGTGTTTTTAATGAGGGCCCTTTTCTGCCTCCAGAGCCATCTTGTGTATAATAACTCTTCTAGGGCACTGTGTTGTGTGTCTTGTTGGTATGGGCTAAGGGACCACAACTGAATTTTAATGTTACCTTCAGCAAAAGAGGAACAAAAAGCTAAATGTGGTGCAGACAGAATCAGCATATGCTGCCCAAGCATTCACTCGGGCCAGCGGGCAGAGTGTGCAGACTCAGAGGAGCATGCCTCCAATCACCACCACCTAGGGAAGTCAGGGGTCACAACTGCAGGAGGACAGCAGCCAGGCTGGCTCTGGGCAAAGCACATACTTCTGCTCTTGTGCCTTTTACATACTCAGAGAGCCACGCAGTTGAAAGCAAAAGTCCTGAAGCATGGGAAAGGAAATCCCCAATTTCATCTCCTTTTAAAAATAGTTTAAAACTTGGTAACACCAAAACAGTTTTTGAAGGAAGCTAATGTATTTTTTTGTTTGTTTGTTTGTTTGTTTTGTTTTGTGGGACTGGGGTTCAAACTCATGACCTTGCACTTGCCAGGCAGGCATTTGTGCCACAGAGCTATCTCCCCAGCCCCTAGGAAGCTAATGTAGGTATAGTTCACTGTTACAGGCAACACCCAATGACGGAGAATATCCTCTCTGTATCTAGCGCTGTGCTGGACACCTCACATGCAAAACCTTCCCATGCAGGCTTCATCCCATTCTTGGGATGAGAAAGTTGAGGTTGTTGAGATGCAGTAACTTACTTGTCCAAGGTCATACTAAAATCTCTAAAAGATTTTAACCCCCTGGATATTTTCAAACCCACTGGCTTTCCAACCTGCTGACACAGCCCTGGATATTTCAAATGTACTGACACATGGAGAGGATCAACCAAAGTCCTTTCAAATGTACTTAGGCTTAAAAAAAAGAAGACATACACGCAATGAGTGATCCGATTGCACAATTTCCTCTAACTACTAGAAGAGACATCTGAGAAGTCAGGAGACTAATTCAACCAGTCCACTCTAAAAGCTTTGCACACTGAAATAATAATTGTGGATGACTGGATTCTCCCTAGACCTCAGCTGGCCATTATTCAGATTGAAGGTGCTTTCTTGTCACACCCTAACTTCTCCAAGTGCTGGGGAGTTCTTTCTCATAACAGATAATTAAAGACATGGTCCGGCCATTGCTAGGATTTCTTTCTTTTTTTTTTTTTTTTTTTTTTTTTCTCTTATAAAAGAAGAAACTTCAGTTTACAGATTAGATTTTTTTTTTTCTTTTTTTCTACAGCTGGGTATACCAACTGGCATGAGCTGTATTAAAATCAGCGGAGAGCTCAATCAGAAAGCCTCTCTCGGAGGCAGGCTTTCTTGTTAATATGCACCCACATGAAAGGCTTTCTTTTCATCCTATACAACTACAGTGTGTGTAAATTGCAGGGGGCTCATTGGCATAAATCTGGGCTGCGACCTCTGAGGTAAACTGGATTTACATTACTTTCTGACAAGAATTAAATGAAGGCCTTGTGGGTCTAGGAACAGCCTCGGAGCTGCAACAGATGGGCGTGAATGTGCTCCCTAGGAAAACTATCAGTGACATCTGTGTCCTCCAAATTCTGGTGGTCTCAGCCAATTAACAGGGGGGGAGGTGAGCACAGCCCCCAGCCAAAACCAAGCGGAGTGTTTGTGTTTGGAGACGGATCAGGCTGGCCCGCAGCCTCGAGGTTAGCCTTCTTTGTGGTCCTTCAAATGGGGAATGTGGCTTACAAGTGATTTGTATACCACCGCGAGGATAATATGATTTTTCTCATTTGACCGGAGGAGCAGCCCTCTCTCGCAGCCAATATCATATTTCAGCACCACCTCTTTGAGCCCAGGGTCTCCTCTGGGCAGGCGGATGGCGCTGCGGTCTACTGGCTTCTGTGGTGTATTCATATAACACAAAGCAGGTGACCACCAAGACACAACAGAGATCCTTCCCCAGACATGCTTCCCCAGACCCACTGCTTTCCCCCACCAAAGTGGTGTTTTTTGAGTTTCTTAAGGAAATCATGAATTGAGGTTTCCTGGTTAAAACAAATGCAAGAGAAATGACATCAGAGATCTTAATGGAGTGGTGGGTGGAGGACTCCCTGACATGGTACAGCATCGAGTTCCAGACCTCACTGTTTACCCATGCCACTTTGGTGTGAAATCCTGTGTCCCCTTACAGCAGAGAGGAAACCGGAGAAACCAACAACTCCTTTCTGCTTCTCTCAGGGCATTTGCCTGGGCAGTGTGGGGCAAGGGACCAGGACTGGGGGATCAGGGATGGCAGGGGCACAGGAGCTGACCAGGGCCGCTTCAGCACCAGCAGAAAGCAGTGGCCCTAATTCTGCCTTGGTCCCACATCTGCCAGTCCCCATATTAAGAGCAGGGCTTTGGTTTCCAAATACCCAAATATGAGTTTTGCTCTGTCTTCCCTGAATCCAAGACATTGGTAACTTAGTTCGGTCCTGCGTGCCTAACCTTCCTCATCTGCAAAACTATGCTGGCACCAGGAGCTACCTTTCAGAAGAGATTAGTGGGTGTAACATGGAAAATGGTTCCAGTGTTGCTATGAGAACTGCCTCCAGAGCGAATGAGGAGGGAATTTCCAGCTGACAGAGGCCTCAAATCTCTCAACATGTTTTTCAAAGTGTAGGGTGTTAGGCTAGATTGCATTAGTTTTTGAAAATTTAGTAAACTGATTTTTAAAAAGAAAATTAGGCATCTGAGGTGATGTTTTAGAAATTACATATTTTTTATTTTTTAAAAACCTTTTTTTTTTATGTATTTGGTACAGGGTCTCACTATGCAGCTTGGACTCATAGTAGTCCTCCTGTCTCAGCCTCCCCAGAGCTGGGATTATAGGCATGTGTCACCATGTCAGGTTTTGGTGGCCAGCACACATGTGGTACTGGGGATCAAATTCAGGTCCTTGCACTTGCCAGGCAGGAGCTTATAATACTGAGCTATCTCCCCAGCCCCAAAGTGATATAGTTCTAAAACAAACATTTTTCTAAAGCAACATTTGTTTGTTGACATTTGTCAACACATTTCTTTACTGCTGGAGCAGCTCAGGGGCAGAATACTTGCCTAGTGTGCATGAGGCCCTGGATTTGATCCACAGCACCACAACAAACATACCTTGTGTAATGTGTAAATTTTAAAATTATGATTTGTTGGAATGAACTTACTAAGTATCAAAACAATGTGGATAAAATTTCTAAATTGTGAAGTAGACTATGGTGAGACAAGTAAAATAATATATTCAAACCATGCAAAGAGAAATGAAGCTGTTTTCTTTAATTCTCTTTGCTTAGTTGCAGGAATGGGGTGGGGTAGCTTGCGCTTCTCAAATTAGTTATCTGAAATTAGTAATCATTAGTTATCATTAGGTGACACATGCCATTGTAGAAGGCAACGGTCAATGATGTAGTTTGGAGGTACTATTTGTCCTTTTGTCCTAGGTGTTGTTTAAAGCACAGCGATTCCCTGGAGCCTTTGTCTCTAAGAAACACCACGCAAAGAGGACAGAGAGGGCCAGCCATCTCTTAGGCAGGAGACCCTGTAAGCTTACAAGTTCTTCTCACTGTACCCACTGAGTGAAGCTTTACATATGATCTTTAGACTCTTGCTTCCCTTCCACATGACCTATGAGCCATCCAACAATGTGAAACTAGGTGAAACCTCAGCACGAGTTATGTTACTTCTAGCAGAAGCCATAATCCTGGTCCAGGAGGCAGTGGCTGCATTTCTACATGGGGGTCCTATGTCATTAGAGAAACCTGTGGCCACAGGGGGCAGGGCAGAGATGGCTGTAGTACAATTTTGGCACACATGGAATTTTTTGTTTTATTGAGTGGTGTACAAAATACAATTTTGCTTAACTCTGTGGGCACCAGTGTCAGCAAGTTGAGCACAGACAGCAGAGAGGCCTTTGTCACAGACTCAGAAGAGGGCTCAGGCTAAACAAAAGCACCTGTTGTTCGCTCTTGTTGTGACCTTAGAAGTGACCAGGCGGCTGCGCTGGCTCCACCCTCCTCCCTGGGCCCTTCCATCTCACCCGACAGCAGTGGATGTAAAAGAGGAATAATTGAGGAGAAGATCAATAAATTTAAAAGCTCTTTAAGGGAAGACATAATGAATTTGGTACAGCACATATTTTTAGATCAAAGATGCCTTTGAAGTGACAAAACCCTAATCCGTAAACTGCCGAAGCACTTCCTTTCTCTCCCAAACTGCTTGTTGTCAAATAAAATGGAAGTTAAGGAAATTATCTTTATCTGAAAATGGCCAAAAGAAGCCATCACCTAATGACAGCCTTGTCACAAGCGACAATTGGGGAAATTGTCAGGAAGGCAAGGCCTAACAAGCAGAGGAGAGGGCTTGTTGTTTGCACTAATCTGGTCGGGCCGCCCCCCTCACAACCTAGTCTGTGCGCTGTGTGGAACAGCGAGGCTTTGTGAGCACACGGAGCGCTCTGAGGGCTGGAGAGAGGGCCTTTCATGAATATGCATTGCCATCCCTCCGTGTCTGCAGAGACAAACCCTTCAGCGCTGAGATGGAAAACACACACACCACAAACCAACAAAAACCCAGAGCTTGAGCTACTCAGCTGAATGTAGTGAAATGCTAGTAACTAATGAAAGATCACGCGTTGGAAATCAGGCCAGAGCCTCTGGGTTCCACGTGTTTGCTGGGATTTTTATTTCCCAGCAATTGAGCCAAAATCTTCAGGGGGCTTTCAATCTTCAGGAACCATGTGCACGAATTCAAAGATGTTCCACGCCATCACACGGACTGCAAATCACACACCTTCGAAGATTCTCCTGCAGAGTGCCAATGATGCTCTGAAACTCTGAAACTAAAGTGGCAGTCACTTTAACCTTAGTTGAGCACATGTGCAGCTTTAAGAACCTGATCAAATCTCACCTTGGCTCTGGAAAGCACTACCAACACTGTGTGAGAAGATTTAAGCATCCTCCAACACTGAACAGAGGAACATGGTACAGGCAAAACAGGAAAAATCACAAATAGGGAATTTTAAAGGGGAAACCAGAAGGAAATTCCACTCTATAAACCCCTATGTAACCCTAACAGTGTATTTAAAAATCCATATTAGATATGCACATATTGTTTTATACATAGGTGAGTTATTTCATATTCATTCCTAGGCACAGATCTAGTAAGATCACAGATTTAAATGTTGATTTTTCTACTGTTATTAAAATGTAGCCAACTTTAAATATGTGCATATATACTCACACAGAAACATGTATATTTAACTTCATTTTTCACTGGAGTAGACACATATAAGACAAAAAGCATCAAGTTGTTTCTTTTTCACTTGTTCTTCTGATATGATAAAGTTTGGGTCCCTGCTGTGCAGAACACAAAGCTGGGTTTGGAGGGTTTTCGGTATTAGGCAGTGTTTGCCGTAGACATTACCATTTCATTAGCATAGTCAGCTCTGCACGCAATCCAGCCGTGAATGCTCCCAGCGCTACAGCTAATCCTCTTTAAAGAGCTACAGGCTATATTACATGTGGCCACGGCAGCAGCCGGGCCAGCGCCCAGTCACTTTGAAGGCAATGAACAGAGTTTTCTTGTGTGGCTGGCGGTACCCAGCCTCGTACACCACTGCTTTCTGTGCTGTGAAATCCTTCTGTCTGCATCAAGGAGAATTAGGAGGAGGCCAAAACCCAGGGCCCGGCTCGGAGAGCTGTGCTGTACTTGAAGGGCAGACGTGGTGATTTCACTTTCGTCTGAGTGTCTACCCACACTCTTTTCAGCTGAGATTAGAATGAACTAGATCCAAGTAGTTTGAGTCCTTTGATTAGGATCAAGTGCTCCCCATGTCTTCTGTCGAGGGAAGCCCATCCTGGAGTAGCAGTGGAAGGAGACACAGTGATGTCACAGGTCTTTTCAGTCCTTGCTTCTCATTTCTCCAGGGTGGCATGAAACAGTTAGATGCAGTAATTCATTGGATGCTCACTTGCCAACAGACAAAGAAAGTTCCAGTGATGGGGCAGGTATATCATGCAGACCTCTCATGCCAACACAATAGTGCGCTAGTTCATCAGAGAAAATGTAAGTGGTTTATTGAGTTAAAAGCAAAGGAAATGCATGAAGTTTATTTACCGATGATGCTCCCTTAATGATGCTTAGATTTCTTAAAAAAGAAAAAGTGCTATTTTTAAATAAGATTACACTGGTTTGTTTCTAGTAGCTAACTGATGTATAAATAATTTGTTTATAAATTATAATTTTGAAAAGGTTGTGTGAAAATTGCTACTGAAAGTGTCCATTTTACTGTTCATATTATTTTACTTAGAACTTCACATAGTAAATTCTCCTATGATTTCAAAGAAAGGGACACTTTGAATTTTCTTGATAAATGGATTTTTCTAATTCCATTATGAACACCTAACCCTCCTCCTGTTGTCTCTTTTTTCCTCTCTCTCGGGGGCAGTCCAGAGCTGGCTGTCCTTAGATAGTCTTTTCTCTTGCACCTTCCCACGTTGCCCACTGCATGCTCCGTGCTTCTTGCCCTGTGCTTTGGTTGTTCTAAATTATCACGCATCTCACTGTGGGTAATTCCAAGTATCTATGAAGGCACATTCAGGTTAAAAGACATTTCATGACAATGCTGTTTATTTAATTTACCTGTTTTCTTTACAAATGTGGTAGAGAGGGTTTATGGTCCAATGGGGAGCATTCAGGGCTTGGAGTTCAGTGTACACATAGGCAGTTTTGTTTTTACCTGCTGTTCAGAGGTGACTGATCAGCTAGCTGGGTGATCAGTTATAACTGTAGTTTTGCTCCACTGGGCTAGTTTGGTATTTTGGGAAACAAAGGCTAAATTTTGCTGGGTGTTTCATGCTGTCTGCTTCAGTGCGATGCTAGTCTCATGTGTCATGAGTATGATTCCGTGTGCCCTGATATCCCACTCCCTTCTCAGGGAGCATCCTCCAGAGATGTCACCACAGGTACCCAGACCCCAACAAGTCACTCCCCAGCGGCAGTCTCTCCATCTGCACTCTGGGAGCTCCTAAGGCAGCTCTTCTGGCCTTTTTAGGCCCCTGCAGCTTCCCCTGTTGGCACCCTTTCCCCTGACACCTCGAACTTATACAAGGGAGGAAAAGAAGAAGGAGTGGTACATTCATAGTTATTTAAGATATATTACTTAAAATGATCTTCCCACAAAAGAGTACAAACCTCCTAAGCATCAAACATGACATGAAGTAGTTCATTAATCAAAGTGACTTGACAAATGCACATCCTTTGGTTCTTATCTAAAAGGAATACTTATTTATTTATTTATTTATTTATTTATTACTTTAGCTGACTCAGCCCACCCCAAGGGTGGGTTTTGTGTCACATGTGGTGCTGGGGATTGAATCCCAGTCTCTATGTGCTTGCCTAAGCTTGCCTAAGCCAACACTTTACAGCACTGAGCCATCTTCTTTTTTATTTATTTATTTTTTTGTCTCTTTGAGACAGGGTCTTGCTGTACGGTTCAGGCTGGCCTTGAGCTCAGTTTTGTAGCCCAGGCTGGTCTTGAACTCTCCCCAGTCCTCCTGCCTCAGCCTCCCAAGTGCTGGGATTACAGGCATGCGCTACCACGCCCGGCTACAGGAATACATATTTAGATGTACATTACAGTTGAATATTTTTAAAATTAGTAAGATAGCAAGGTCCCCCCACTGACCACAATTAGCAAATCTCCAAAAGGGAAAAATTTGATCACAGTGCATAAAATCATTGAGTTATTAATAAACATGTAAATTTTTATAATCAAGTCACTTGAGAATTTCCACAGCACTCAAAATTAACTTGTCATTTTCCAGACATCTCCAAACTTAAGAGTGCAACTAAAACTATATTCAGATGAAAGTTCATTGCCTTGTAATCTTTAATAATAAAAATGAAGAAATACAAACTATGCTTATCAAAAGAAAGCAACGAACTAAGCCTTAGAAAGTCAAGAGAATGAATAAACATAGTTCTTTAAAAACAACTTATAGCCCCACCGCTGGGAGCTGAGCCTGCAGACCCGCCGCGGGTAAGCCCCTGCGCCCCTCTGCCCCGCCTCTGCGTTCCCGCGACTAACTTCCTGTTCCAGCCCAGCCCAAACCCCACCGCTGGGAGCTGAGCCCGCGCGCCTGCTGGGTCAGGATCCTTGGCCTGCCTTCCCTTTCCCCGCCCCACCCCCGCCTCCTTTTTTTTTTT